>CAUYRT010004336.1:0-20255 GCA_963574885.1 Lepilemur ruficaudatus
ATTTTGTATCTCCTTCTTGGAGAAGTGAGACTAAACACTCATGCTGCTTGTATCTTTACTTCCATCCCTGTCGATATTAGACTCTGGTTCACTCACTTTTGTAATCCTCCAGCTCTGCTAATCCTTTTTCATGTTGTTATATTTGCTTGTAAATCCCCCAATCCTGCTTTTTCCATCAATATTATTACTTTGTGCCTCTGTCTCTATAGCTGAATGTGGCTGGATACACAGCCATTCCGAATCATTTTATTTAAAATTCAAGATCAGCAACGTTAAAGGGCGATCCTACTACTCTTTCCTACTTCATTTATGCCCTCTCTCTCCTAGATACTATTTCAGATCTTCCCCTCCACTGTAAAAACTTCAGTATTCTCTTACCCCATCTCATGATGACCCTGCTTCCTACTTCACTAAGGAAATAGAAGCAATCAGAAGAGAACATCTGTATATCCACAAAACCACATGTGTGGGTTGACCTGCAGCTACATGCACTTAACTTTGGCTTCTCCTGATACTAGGATAAACACTGATTTAAGGTCAACCCTTGTACCCATGTATTAGATTCTATTTCCTCTGGCCTACTCAAGGATATCACTTCAGGAATTAACCTCATTCTCTCCTGCACCCATCATTCCCTTATGGATAGGGGGTTATATTCATGAGCATAAAAAGATTCCATATTATAAACAAAACAACAACAAACAAAAATCTCCCTTTATACCATATAACTCTCTAGATAGCATCTGATTTCTCTGCTTCTCTTTATGTCCAACTTTCTTACAATTGTGTATTTTTTTTACTGTTCACTTACCTCCACTCTTTCTTGAATCCATTCTAATAACGCTTTTTGCCCAATTACCACTCTACCAAATCCCTTTTGGAACATTTTATTTACTTTGGCTTCCAGGACACTATTTTCTTTGTCATCCTCCTGTCTAAGAGAAATTGTCCATGGTTTCTCAGTCTCCTTTGCTGGTACCTCCTCATTTCCTCAACATCAAAACTTTGATTTAGTCTTTAAGGCTTAGTTCTTAGACTTCTTTTCTTCTTCAGCTACACTCTCTCTCTAGGGTATCTCAGCCATTCATACAGGTTTCAATAGTATCTCCACACTGTTGACTCCTAAATTAATATCTACATTCCAACTTATTTCTTAAATCTAGCTCATATTTCTAGTTGATATCTATTAATAGTAGGCACCTCAAACTCAACGTGTCTAAAACTGAACTCTTTATGCACTTTTTCCCTATGCCTCCACCACAAACCTGTTCTTCTCTCACTCTTCTTCATCTTAGTAAGTGGTGATTCTCTTCTAGTTGTTCAGACCAGTAATCTTGGGAATATTCTTACCTCCTCTCATTGTCACAGATACTAGTTTCAATCTATCTGCAAATCATGTTGGTTCTACTTTGAAAGTCATTTCAGAATCTGAATTGTTTTTTTATACCACCTCTACTGCTGCCACCTACTCTAAGCCACTGTCTTTTCTCACTTGAATTATTGAAATGGTCTTGTAATAGGTCTTTGTGTTTCCTTATTTCCTCCTGTATCAATTAGGATTGGGTATTGAAGTATATGACAGAACTTCTCAAATAGTAGAACCTTTAATCAGATAAAAATTTATTCCTTTCACATGTGAAATAGTCCAGGTAAGGAATTTCAGGATTGGTATGGTGTTCTATGATATCAATGACCCAGGATCCTTCCATCTTGTTGCTCCACAATGAAGAGGGTTCTCTTCATCATCTAAGACAGTCACTCAAGCCATAAAGTCCATATCTAATTCAGCACATAGGCAGGAAGGTTGAAGAAGAAATGCTCCCTCTTTTGAAAGGCAATTCCTGAAAACTTCCCTTACTATTTCCAGTTTCTATCTTTAGGTATGAATTTGATTTCATTGCCGTATATAGGTGCAAAGGGGGAAAATGCATTCTTTATTCTGAGGCCAAGTGACAGGCTAAATATAGGAGAGTAAATATTTAGGGCAACTAAACAGTCTTTGTTATACCCCACCAGAGTCATTTATTCATCCAGCAGCCAGAGCAATCCTTTTAAAACATAAGTTCTCTGCTCAAATTTTCCAAAGTTCTTCCAGAGCCTGCAAGACTCCATATACTCTGATTCCTGGCTCCCCCTCTGACATCTTCTACCACTCTCTTTTATTTACTGTGCTCCAGTCATATTCTCCACCTTGTTGTCTGTTAGATACTCCTAGCATATTACTACCTCACGTCTTTTGCACTGCTGCTTGCTCTGCTTGGAGTATTCTTTATCCAGATTTCCATATATGCCTGTCGTTGGTTGAATGGTGTTTTCCCAAAATTTCTATCAATCTGGAACCTCAGAATGTGAGCTTATTTGGAAGTAGGGTTTTTGCAGATGCAATTACTTAAGAATCTTGAGATGAAATCTGCCTGGATTTAGAGTGGGCTCTAAATCCAATGACTAGTGTTCTTATAAGAAGAAGAGACGACACAGAGACATAGGAAAAAAGGTGATGTGAAGCTGGAGGCAGAAGGATGCTGCCACAAGCCACCAGAAGCTAGGAGAGGTAAGGAATGATTGTCCCCTAAAATCACTGGAGAGAGTGTGCCCTGGCATATCCTCATTTCAGTCTTCTGGCCTCCAGAGCTGTGAGAGAGAATATATTCATAGGGGTTTAAGCCACCAGTTTGTGGTAATTTGTTTCGGCAGTCCTGGGAAATGAATATAATGCCAAGGCTTGTTCCTTTGCTCCCATCAGATTACTGCTCAGATAATCCTGGCCCAATAATACAAATAGCCACTCCCTTTCTTCTTGGCACCACTTCACTACTCCTTTGTCCTAATTTATTTTTTCCCATTGTATTTACCGCAGCCCTGTATATTACATAATCTGTTTATTCTCTGTTTCCTCCCCCCTAAAATGTAAGACCCATGATGACTTTGTCCATCTTGCTTACTGATGTGCTTTCTGGCCCTAAAACAGTGTCAAGCACATAACAGGCACTTAATAAATACAGTAAATAAATTAAATAAATGAATGACATATCCTTTGGAGTATTTTCCACATACAACAATTTTATCTGGGTTTTGGAATGGAGTGTGGGAATGGCATGCTGGGATTCTTCATAACATGTTGAGGGGAGACTCATATGTTTTGCCAGCATATGCATACATTTGCTAGCATGTGTTTCAATAAGCAATTTGTGTTTGCTCCAGTATTTGGATTATTCATATAAAATCAAGAATTTCCCCAGAGAGTAAAGAGCACATGAAAATGGTTTTTACCTGGAAAACTTTTTATAGCAGTGGCAAGAAGCTGTCCACTTCAACTATAGGAAACCTCAGAACTCTTCCTGTGGCAGGTCTAATTCTGAAAGGGGTGGCCTTCTGATGTCCGTCCCTGCTAGAGAGAGCTGCCAAATACCTTCCTAAGTTACTGAATAACATGACCTACTTTATGATATTATTTAATATCAACCCATTACGTTTGGGAGCCTTGAGCACCAAAGTTAATCATTCTGGTTTCTCTTATAGTTAGCTGTAGTAATATTTCCATGTTTGCAGTGAATAGAAATCAGGATCAACATTTTTGTTTTGTTGGCAATATAAAGTATGTCAAGGTTTTTGAAGGGAATGACAGTAATTTGTAAAATGGATTGAGAAAAGATTAGAAAATGAATCAGAAGGTAACTTCAAGAGTTTAGGCAAAAGTTGATAAAAACCAAAGCTGTGGCCCTGTTTATTGCACTGATGGTGCAATAAACAAAAAATGAGATCACAAGAGGAGAAATAGGTTTGGGAAGCAAAAGAACGAACTCACGTTAGACACCACTCTTCTCTGAAGTGCTACTAGGTTAGCATGGACCTATTCAAGACTTCTAAAGCATTGAGATGTAGATCTGTGGATTATTCACATAGAGCTGACTGGTATTCATAAAACCACGCAGGCTAAAGCAAGAGAAAAGAGGAGAGTCCGAGAGACACAATTCCGTGAACTAATTCTATAACGGGTTTACCCATAGCTAGAAAGCTTTACATTGCATTGAAGTACACTGGGAAAAGATACATGAGCCTTACTATCAGTGGCATTGTGAAAGTAGACACTGGCTGCCTTTTGTTTGCCGTTGTTTCCCTACTTTAAAAGACTATTTTTTTTTTTTCTTTTCCCAGGTTTTCTTTATTTACTAAAGGACTGAATCCAAATTCTGCTGAATGAAATTATTTCAGTAACTTTGGCTAAGTTTTATGAGGCCTAAAGGTTACATCACAAAATTACCACACATTTGGCACAACTCTTCAGGAAAGCCTTTTATGCAAAAGGACAAAATTAGCATAGGAATGAATGAAGACTATAGCACATCCTCTTTTTGTACCCAAAGAGTAATCTTTCTTTGTAGATATGTTGGCAAATGATGCTTACATATAGGTCTGCTTTGAAAATTGAAGCAAAAGCTTTCCTTTTTGGGAATGAAAAATGCAGCTTAAAGTAATTTTTTTTCAAAAATTTTTCTTGCCTTAATGTAAATGAGCCTCTTACACATTATATTGTTTTACTGACAATGTGGTCTAACATACAATATAGTGAAATATGAAGGCTTTGTATGTACCAGAATTTGTTTTTGATGTTTTGCTGTTGAATGACTAAATTTTAGAAACAAATGTATGAATAAGAGGTGGCAAGTAATTTTGGGACATTTCTGATTTTCTTTTCCGTTGTTGAGCAGAGGTAGCATGCTAAGGCAGAAAGACTACGGGTTTGGACATTAAGCAGATATGGCTCTGAGTACTGCTCTGCCACTTATTATCAGTGTGACTATTTTGGTTTATCTGGGAAATACAGATAAGCACTTCTATGTTAAAGGTTGTGAAAATTAAATGAGGTCATGCATATAAAGTGTAGAAATTTTGATCACAGCATTGATATATTGTGGATAGAACATGGAGTCATAATTTATGGATTATTTTTCTTTCATGTAAGTATTGACAGAAAATTTTCAATAACATGAGACAAGCTAATTTGTAAGAAAGGATACACAGTTCAGGAATCTAAATCTTTTTAGTTCTTAAAATTCACCCTTCATCACTGTGGAAATTATAACTTATATGACAAGCTTCTGATTCCTTGGAGTCCTTTTATTGTTTCATTTGGCTCTATTATGAAACAGCTTTGATTGCATGGGCAAAAGGTAAGAACACAGGTGGTTGCACAGATATTTTCAATGCACCATAAGGGATGGGAAAATACCACAAACTGCCACCATCCTAGTTGCCTTAGGATTTTAAAGACATCTGTTGGTTATGTTATTGGGAATAAAAATCTGCTCTTTTACAACAACGGAAACATTTCTTTTCAAGGAGCCACTGGAGCATTGAGGAAGGCAATGTCCTTGAGAGCTTGGTAATAGGTCATTTAATCAACCATCTTTGAGAATTTTCTTTTTGCAAAGCATTGCTCCGTGCTCTGGGATGGGGGTGGAGGCAAATTCACTGGGGTGTGAATAGGCAGGGTCACTTCAGTAAGTACTATTTTCCTGATTTTATAGTTGGCTCCAGGTAGAGTAAAATAATATTTAATTTGTTTGCATACACATTATTTGCAATTGTAATAAGAAATTTTCCTAAGTAACACACTTATACGCAAAGATCATCTTTGGGTTTTGAGACTTTCCTGCTTAGTGACTTTACCAATACTGGATCCCTCTGTCTATACCATCCCCAGATAATTCATTGATATTTCGTTTCCAAGGAGTTTTGATAAAAACTTGCATATTAAACTCTGTTTTCTACCTGCGTCTAAATTCTGAGAATCTTGAGGAAAAATGATTTAAGAGAATGGTGGGGGGGAGAAGGCTCTAAAAAGCAATACTCCAATAGCACAATCACACTTTATCCCAGTAAGGTAGAAAGAAGAGAAACATTTAAATATACCAATGTGGCCACAAAAATGTAGATTTTAAAAGGGCATATACAAAAGATGAAAAGAGGAAGACCATGGGAGAATACAAAACTAACATGTTATCTGTAGTCCGTGTTAAGAAGAAGGAATTTGGCATTAAAAAAAAAGAGAGAGAGAGAATAATAAAGGCTTTTAAACTGTTACTAGAATTGGAAGAAGACCAAAGAAGAGAAGGGCTTAATGTTAGCAGAAAAGGGGATGACAGAGGAAAAGTGGCACCACGCCCTTCCTGTTTAGTGGTTGCTCCTCTCTCCAGGAAAACTGCAAGGCTGTGCTCTGAAGAGCACCCATCATCAACTTGGAGTGGCAGCTTCTTGGTTCATGGTTGGGAGATTCCTTGGGGGAACAAGGAGCTGCCAAATAGGCGTGGGCACCAAGGGCAATTGGCTGCTAAGTTTAAGCTAGGTAAAATCACTTGCGACTAATTCTCTCTTTTGCTAGGGCCATTTTACCTACATGCCTCAACACTCACTATGTTGTCCAACTCTCAAAATTTGTTTTTCTTTGTGGAGACATACAATATACTTAAAAAGTACCATATAGATTTAAAACTGACTATTTTTCAAAATATTTGAATGAAAAATAGAGAAGTAATAAAAATTACATTTAAATTACTAGAAAGTTCGCATTTTGTAAAATTAAAAATGTAATATAGTATTTCTATCTAGAATTGTCATGAAGAATGAAGAAGTATTTATCTTCCTGAGAGTCAATGAATTTCTCTATTTGAAGTGTCTGTGATTCACTTACACTTCCTTTAATACAGTCATTGTACCTAATGGTTTTAGAAGGCCTGATTTTCTGTTTGATTCCTGGTTTTTAAATGTTTGAATCTTAGTTAAAGGAACATGAGCTTTAGAGTCAGACCTGGTTTTAAATTCCAGCTCCACTAGTTTCTGCATGTGTGTCTTTGGGTAAGTTATTTACACTTTCTGTGTTTTATTTTCTTCATATTTAAAATAGATATCATGCAATAAAAGGGCACAGACTATTGATACATGCAAAAGCTTAGATGAATTTCAAAAACATCAAGCTGAGTGAAAGATGTCAGTCTCAAAGGTTAGATATGATATGATTCCATTTGTATGACATTCTTGAAAAGAAAAATATAGTGACAGAGAACAGATCAGTGCTTACTAGAGGTTAGGAGTGAGGGATTTGTGTGTGTGAGACTATAAAACGATAGTACAAAGGAGGATTATGGAGTGATGGAACTGTTTTGCATCTGATTATGGTGGTTACATGAATTATACATGAAGTAGAATTTATAGAACTGTACATCTAAAGATAAAAAGGAAATCTTACTGTATGACAATTTCAAAAATAAAATTGAAAAATATAACTTAACAGAGGAAAAAAAGGGATATAATAATGCCAGACTTAGGGAGCAGTTGGTAAAATTAACTGAGATCATGTAATTGTGTGTGTGTGTGTGTGTGTGTGTGTGTGTGTGTGTAAAGCACTTAGCACATCCATAGTTGGTGCACAAAGCATGTAGTGGTCTCCTTACTTTTGCTAAGTCATTTAACTCCCTAAGCCTCAGGCCTCTTACTCTGCCTTGAAAAAAGGAAAAAAACAAATCACTTTGTATTTCAACATACAGCAGATAGCTTTTTGTGTGTAAAAGTTAGAAAATCCATTAAGCATTGTTTTAGATGTTTTGGATAGATTTTATATACAGCAGAAATTTATCTGACCAATAGAATATTGCCTTCTAAAAAATCTCATGGGGTTGTTATGGGGATTAAAGGAGGTAATGCATATGAAGCATAGAGTATACAGTAGGCACTCAATAAATGACAGCCAATTGGCACTGGAAGCTAATTCAAGTGTGAGCCATATCCACGTGACAGCATTGTGGAAAATAAGTGTCAGTGTGTTTGTAAACTGTAAAGCATTATCCAAATATAATATTATAGTTTCTTTTTCCTTAAATTATGTGAATATATCCAGTGCATGATCTATTTATATTCCTCACAGTGGTTTATCTTTAAAATAGCATTTTTCTTCTATTGATGATTCTAATATCATCAATTTTTTAAGAAAGAAATATCTCAGAAATAGATTAGATTAAAATAGCTAAAACTGCCTTTGACATGAACAATTGTGTGGTGCTAAGATAACAAAAATAATGAATAATTATTCTAAGCAGAAGAAAA
Source organism: Lepilemur ruficaudatus (assembly GCA_963574885.1). Taxonomy (NCBI): domain Eukaryota; kingdom Metazoa; phylum Chordata; class Mammalia; order Primates; family Lepilemuridae; genus Lepilemur; species Lepilemur ruficaudatus. The sequence continues at coordinate 8,101 of CAUYRT010004336.1, forward strand.
AGCAAATATTTTTGAAGGACTGTGTTTGCCTTTCTCAATAATAAATATTTCACTTAAAAAGCATTGGAAACTTCTAATAAGAATTTTAGTATATGGGATTGTGACATGTTTCTTTCTTGGCCATTCCTTGATTTCTTTTTTTATTCTTCTATGAAATAAATTGTCCTAACCCTAAGGATGGGTAAACCATCCTCTTCTTGAACTATAGTGATGTCTTTTTCAAAGCCAAGGTTTAGAAATATTCCTTTAGACTACCTGCTTCGTGGAAAAAATATAAACAAAAGTAAGGACATTTAAAAACAAAGTAGTCTGTATGTCTCCCCTCCAAAAAAAAAAAAAAGAGAAAAAATCAAACCCACCAAGCTATATTTTCAGAAGAACATCAGAGAGCTTTCTGTGAGAGTTGGCAAATGCATCAAGGCATTGTTTGTAGATATTATTTTTGATAGGTTTGATATACAGCATAGTTTTCTGAGCCAATGGAATATTGTCTTCTTACAAATCTCATCAGGCCAGCAGTGCTGCTGCCATGGGCTGGCTTATCAGCTCCAGCCAGAGTGTGCTGCACTTGCACGCACCTTCGTAGCCTGAGAGGAAAATAAATTGTACCCAAGCAGTTAATAAGAAAGAATTATTGTGAGTGAGATGCATGACATTATGAGTGAGCATCGTGTTTTACAGACTAAATGTTGATTTGCCGAAGGAAATAAAAAACCCTTCCTGTACATGAAATGAGAATTTTATTTCAAAATTATTTAAAATGTATTTGCTGGTTTCCTCATTCCAGAAGTGAATATTATCTATTTTTAATGTGTTTTGGGGACAGTACTGAAGAGGTAATTCTCATTTTCTGTGGTTTGCTAATGGATATTTTTATCCATTCTACCCAGTTAATATGTTTTTGTGTTTTGAAGAAGATATACAATACCTATAGGTACGTAAAATGTATATTTGATAGAACCAAACATATGAATATAATCTCTAGTAGCATGGTGGAATTGCTTACGGGCAGTCTAGGGTCCTTATTAAATTTTGCAATTGTTTGGGTTAGCATTTCCAATGCCAAAGGATTTGTACTTGCAGAGCATAATTACTTGAATTTAATAGGTGTTAACTACTAATATGAATTAGAATCTTTGCTAAAAATTCAGATGAAATTGTAGTACTTCTATTCTAATTAGTCAGGCCCCAGAAGTTTCTTAAGACTCGATCACAGTCTAAAAGATGAAATAATTTTTTGTAAGGCCACAAAACTATTATGTGAAGGAACTAGCTGTCCAATTCCACTCAGAAAATGCATATTTTGAATTATTTTTATTTAGTCTATATTTAGAAGCAAAAGAAATAAGATATCTGGTAAAATAGTACTATTTGCTGTGCCAAATCAATCCCCAATTTTTAGTAGCTTAATCCAATAAAATATATGTCTTGCCTATTAACAATCTGGTGTGGATCTTCCTTGTCCATAAGCTGCTATCTTCCACCTGAGGATTCAGAGACTCAAGAACTTTTTACTTGTGGCTTCACCATCTCTTAGGGCCTTGAAGCCCTTAAAATCCATCTAGAAGATGGGGAGAGAGGTACAGCAGAAGGAATGCCTGCCTTTTAAAGTCCCTGGCATGGAACAGAAGCCATTTTTTGCTGATACTTTACTGGTGAGAAGTAGTCCACACATCAGAACATGAGACAGACTGAGTGTGGTAGGCAGAAATTGTTAAGTCCTTAAAATCCCCAAATCTAATCCACTGACAACCTTCTGTAAGTCCCATTTCCTCAGGGATGAAAAGAAGGAGCTTCACCTGGAAAATGGGCAGAAGTCTCTGCCACCAGTGCAGACCATGCTTCCTGGCACATCTAGGAAAACCTCAAGGTCACGTGGGAACATGTCGAAGAGTTTTATTTCTTTTATTATTAATTTAATAATCAAAATACGAAGGGTAAAATCTTGTGCTAATAAAGACATTAACAACAGAGTAGAAAAATAGACAAGCGATGTATGCCTGGCTTAAACCTCTTTAAGGCAGTGATTGTCCAGCTTCAGCAGGAATAAAACTTAACTGGGGTCTTTGTTAAAAGGTAAGTGTCTTAGTGCATTTGTGTTGCTATAAAAGAGTATCTGAGGCTGGGTAATTTATAAAGGAAAGAGGCTTATTTGGCTCACGGTTCTGCAGACTGTATGAGAAGCACGGTGCCAACATATTTTCCTGGTGAAGGCCTCAGGCTGCTTCCACTCCTGGCACTCTGTGCCAGCTGTGCAGAGATCACAAGATGAGAGAAGAAGCAAATAGTGGGGGGAGGAAGGTGCAAGGCTCTTTCAAACAACCAGCTCTGATGGGAAGGAATAGAGGGGGGCTTTACTCGGTATCTCCAGAATGGCACAATGCCCTTCATGAGGGACCCACCCTCAAGACCCAAACACCTCCCCTCAGGCCCCACCTCCAGCACTGGGGATCCAATTTCAGCATGAGATGTGGAGGGGACAAACATCCAAACTATTATAGCAGGAAGATTCCTGGATCCCACCTCCCAGACAATCTGATTCAGTTTAGTTTAGAAACTAAAGTTTAGCCTGGAAATCTGCATTTTTCACAAACGTGCTAAGTGATTCTTCTTGAAGGTAATACTAGAATCACACTTAAGAGAAAAAAAACTGCTCTAAGGCAGTTGTTTCTTTAAAGAGAGATATATATCTCTTTTGTGGCCTGTAGGCTACAAGAAAGATTTGGATGGAGAACTTATTCAAGGTAAAATTTTAAGTGTTGGCTTTCAGAGTGTCTGGAAGCTTTACTTTTAATGATTCTCCCTGGTAATTGTGGGGCACCTTGTACTTAGGAATCACTGTCCTAATAGCATCCTCCCTATGTGAGACCAGGTCTCAGCTGTCCCAAATTTAAAAAGGCCTGGCTAGAAAAAGAAATCTGAAAAGGTGCCACCTGAACATTTTTTTTCCCTCTTTTCTGTCCAATGCTGGGGCAGCATGGCTTTTCTTAATTTGTGTAGATAATAAGGAATATGGTTTTGTTTTTGTGAAAAGCTGGCATTTTTTTTCCGGAACCTTCCTAAAAGCATTAAAGCTCTCCATGTAATGAAATATGCTTTTATTTGAAGACAGAAAATGAAGGAAAGAAACACACAATAATTAAATCCCCTAAATAATGTGAGCTTTGCGGTTAAATCTCCATGCAACTCCTTGAAAATTTAATAAGGGAATAAAGGCTGTTTTCCATTTGTGTAATACAGTGCTGCATTTCTCTTCTCTATGAAATTGTTTCTGGCTAAAGTGTGCCTCACAATTTAGGTGGCTGAGTATCTAGCTTGAGAGAGTTTTATGCATCTATTTTTTAACTCAAGTCACTCATGTACGACCATATTATCTCACATCAAAGCAGGATATAAAACCAGGAGACTAGGTGAGGGGAAAAAAGGCAGGGATGAATGTCATATTATACGATCCAATTACACACAGTCCCTGACTTACATATGCCTGACTTATAAACGTCCTTGCATTTACAAATGGGCTCTCCAGGGAGGGCCAGCGGAATTCTCCCTTCCTCTCGCCCCTTCCTTCTCTGCCTCATTCATACATCAAGCACTTTCGAGGCTGTTGCACAAAGGTCTGTCAGGCTCTTAGTGCGGACCCGATGATCTTCACACATGACAATTTCTCAATACAGGACTCACATTAGAAGTAGTAATAAGTAGGATAAGAAAGCAGAAACTTTAGGAAAGAAAACAGTGCTAACTTTATTCTAACTTTACTTCTTACTGCCGCATTCTCTTCCTCAGCCCTCCTGGTGCTTTATTTATTTATTTAAACATACGCCTTTTGTCATTCCTTATTTTTTTAATTTCAAGTTTTCAATTTTTATTTTTATTTTTTTGACACAGAGTCTCACTGTGTTGCCTAGGCTAGAGTGCTGTGGCATCAGCCTACCTCACAGCAACCTCAAAGTCCTGGGCTCAAGTGATCCTCCTGCCTCAGCCTTCTGAGTAGGTGGGACTACAGGCATGCGCCACCATGCCTGGAAATTTTTTTCTGTTTTTAGTAGAGAAGGGGCTGTTGCTCTTGCTCAGGCTGGTCTTGAACTCCTGAGCTAAAGTGATTCTCCTGCCTCAGCCTCCCAGAGTGTTAGGATTAAAGGTGTGAACCACCTCGCCCAACTCTAGGTGATTTTTTTCTATTGAGTTGTTGGAGCTCCTTACATATTCTAGTTATTAATCCCTTGTGAGATGGGTAGTTTGCAAATATTTTCTCCCATTCTGTGGGTTGTCTCTTCCCTTTGTTGATTGTTTCCTTTGCTGTGCAGAAGATTTTTAGCTTGATGTGATCCCATTTGTCCAATTTTGCTTTGGTTGCCAATGGTTTGGGGGTATTACTCAAGAAGTCCTTGCCCAGACCAATGTCTATGCTGTTTTGTTTTATATAGCTCTGTAGCATAGTTTGAAGTCAGGTAATGTGATTCCTCCAGTTTTATTCTGTTTGCTCAGGATGGCTTTGGTTATTCTGAGTCTTTTGTGGTTCCATATAAATTTTAGGATTATTTTTTCTATTTCTGTGAAGAATGTCATTGGTGTTTTGATGGGGATTGCATTGAACCTATAGACTGGTTTGAATAAAATGGGTATTTTAACAATATTGGTTTTTTCAATATGAGCTTGGAATATCTTTTCATTTTTTGGTGTCCTCTTCAATTTCTTTCATCAATGTTTTATAGTTTTCATTATGGAAATCTTTCCCTTCTTTAGTTAAGTTTATTCCTAGGTATTTTGTTTTATTGGTAGCTATCGTAAATGGGATTTTGTTCTTGGTTTCTTTTTCAGGTTGTCTGCTGTTGGTATATAGAAATGCTGCTGGGTTTTGTATGTTGATTTTGTATTCTACAACTTTTCTGAATTTGTTTATCAGTTCTAATAGTTTTTGGGTGAAGTCTTTAGGTTTCTCTAGATATAAGATCATATCATCTGCAAACAAGAATAATTTGACTTCTTCCTTTCCAATTGGGATGTCCTTTCTTTCTTTCTCTTGTCTGATTGCTCTAGCTAGAACTTCCAGTACTGTGTTGAATAACAGTGGTGAAAGTGGGCATCCTTGTCTTGATTCAGATCTTTTTATCTTGAAAGGAAATGTTTATCATGAAGGGATGCTGAATTTTATTGAATGCTTTCTCAGCATCAATTGAAAGGATCATGTGGTTTTTGTCCTTTGTTGTGTTGATATGTTGTATCACATCAGTTGATTTGCATATTTTCAACCATCCTTGTATTTCTGGGATGAATCGTATTTGATCATGGTGAATGATCAAACATTTTTAACATGTTGAATTTGGTTTCCTTGTATTTTGTCGAGGATTTTTGCATCTATGTTCATCAGAAATATTGGCCTATAGTTTTGTTGTGTTTTCATCTGGTTCTGGCGATAAAGGTGATACAGGTGATACAAGCCTCACAGAATGAGTTTGGGAGCATTCCCTCCTCCTCAGTTTTCGGAATAGTTTGAGTAGGATTGGTATTAGTTCTTCTTTGACTGCTTGGTGGAATTCAGCAGTGAAGCCGTCAGGTCTTGGGCTTTTCTTTGATGGGAGACTTTTTATCACTGCTGCTGTCTCATTACTCATTATTGGTTTATTCAGGTTTTGGGTTTCTTCCTGGTTCAATTTTGGTTTGTTGTATATGTCTAGGAATTTATCTATTTTTTTTCTAGGTTTTCCAATTTATTGGCATATAGTTGCTCATAGTAGTTTCTAATGATCTTTTTGATTTCTACAGAAACAGTTGTAATGTCTCCTTTTTCATCTCTGATTTTATTTATTTGGGTCTTTCTCTTTTTTTTCTTAGTCTGGCTAAAAGTGTGTCAATTTTGTTTATCTTTGTAAAACACCAACTTTTTGTTTTGTTGATCTTTTGTATTTTTTTTGTTTCAATTTCATTTATTTCTGCTCTGATCTTCATTATTTCTTTTTTTCCTACTAATTTTGTGTTTGGTTTACTGTTGATTTTCCAGTTCTTTGATATGCATTGTAAAGTTGTTTATTTGAAAATTTTCTACTTTTTTTGATGTAGGTACTTATTGCTATAAACTTTCCTCTTATTACTACTTTTGCTGTATTCCATAGGTTTTGATAATTTGTGTTTCATTTTTATTTGTTTGAGAAATTTTTTAATTTCCTTCTTAATCTCTTCATTGACTCACTGGTCATTCAGGAGCATATTGTTTAATTTCCACATTTGTGTATTTTCCAATGTTCCTCTTGTTATTGATTTCTAGTGGTTTTTCTTTCTCTTTTTTTTTTTTTTTTTTTGAGATAAGAGTCTCACTCTGACACCCAGGCTAGAGTGATGTGGCCTCAGCTTATCTCACAGCAATCTCAATTGATCTGCCTGCCTCAGCCTCCCAATAGCTGGGTTTTTCAGTGCATATTACCACAACTGGCTAATTTTTTCTATTTTTAGTAGAAGTGGGATCTTGCTTTTGCTCAGGCTAGTCTCAAACTCTTGACCTCAAGCGATCCTCCTGCCTCAGCCTTCCAGAGTGCTAGGATTACGGGTGTGAGCCACTGCACCCAGCCTTGATTTCTAGTTTTATTCCATTGTGGTCAGATAAAATAGTTGGTACGATTTCAGTTGATTTCACAACCCTAAGAAATCCGAGTTATTTATCTTTGTACAGCTATTGAGTTATTAAATGCTGCTGTAGAAGATCTCATGGGTAGATTATGAAATTAGAAAAATCAGGACCAAAGTTGGCAAAATGAAGAAAGAATCTCAAATTTGTAATGAGGTTGAGTAAACAAAAATATTTCTAAGAGTGTATGGCATTGCACATTAGGTTTTAGTTTGTTATTGTTGACGCTGAAATGGTTAACCTACTTCGTATGTCTTTCCATTTCCTTCTAGCTTTATTTTATCTTGAATGAACTGCTGGATTCCTAAGCAATATATTGATTTTAAAGCAACAGCTTCTTAGGGAGACCTGGTGCTGTGGTGCTGTGGAGTTTGGCATGAATCTGAGCTCATGTTGACCCCTTTCTAGTTGTGTCAGGAGGGCCAATTCATTTAATTACTTAAGAGCAATGAGCTTTTGCTTCTGCAGATGTAAAATGTACAATTCCCTTCTTAATTGGATTTATAGAAGTTATAAAATGAATACATACTTGTTATAAGCTGCCAAAATAATGGAGGTGTATGAAATGTTGTTATTCTTACCCTCTCCCTTGTCAGTCTTGCCATCCTGATGTAATTAACATTTGATGTGAATCTTCACTCATCTTTCTCTATGTTCCTTCAAGTATACACCAATGTAGCACCTAGAGCACACTTTAGCACATATTGAGAACTCAAAAAAAATCTTTGTTCGATGAATAAAATAAAATAAGTCATACATACATACATTATACAAAGGTATTTTTCCCTTTTTACAAAAATAATATCAGACTGTGCATATTATTCTGGGATATGCTTTTATTGATGTGATTTCTGATTAGTTTATTTTTAGGCTCTAAAAGCAATGCTGTATTAAACTTCCTTGTATAAATCATACATCATTTATGTACTGGTGATTTCATTTTTAGAAGATATTCTTCAATGTAGGATTACAGTGTCTAAATGTAGGCACTTCAAGTTATTGAATAGATATTGTCAGTGAGTTTCCAAAAACAGTTGTAGTAATTTACATATTTACCATCAATGTATGGACTCTCCATTTCTTAAAATGGGAATACGAGCATCTATGTCAAAGGATTGTTAAGAAAATATAATTGCTTGCTTTTCCTCTCTCTTTGCAGATAGAGTGCCTGACACACAGTTGTACCAAAAGGCTTTTTTCCACTTTCATTCTCCATGCTTTCTTGTTACTCGATGTGTCTCACGAAACCTCTGGTATTTTTCTGCCTCTCACAGTTGACTGTTGCAAGGGATGTGAAATGCGTGGGAGACACGATCCAACCTACAGTCAAAATAGTTTCTGCTTATGTAAGTGACTCTTTGGACTAACCTTACAAATCAAAGAAAACGGTTTCTGTTGGCTAAAAAGCAAACCCTAAGGCTAGGTGACTGTATCTCTCGGTTTGCCAGCACAATCCTTATTTTTGCTTATTGTTATAGGGTCCTTTCTGTTTAGTGCCTTTTTTCACTTTCAAAAGTGCCCCGTTTATGTGGTTACCCTCTCTAAGCCTAATACAAGTGATCTATTTAAGCCCGCAGGAAAAGGGACAGACTAAAGTTTAAAGATAAAATTTGGGGAAAAAGAAAACACTTAAAGACTTTACCATAGAGGGACTAAGTCATCAAGGAGGCAGCAGGACTTGAAAAGCCTCAAACATTAAGGAAGGAAAACATGGAAATAATCAATTAAACTTTTTTTCTTTTGCTTGGATGAATGAAAATGAAAGCTTCCAGTTGAATATGTCTGAGAGATTATCCTAGTTAATGTCAGGATGAAGATTTATATAGTGTGCACATTATTGCTTTGCCTTGGGAACCAGAAATGTGGAGTGTTTGTTAAGTAGGCTTCTGTTTTTCTTGAACAGGTATTTTTCTCTTATGACTTGGTTCCACTATATGATCACATTTCTTTGCATAATTTATATTTCATATATAGATGAATCCCCATGTTGAACAGACCATATGGAAAGCTCCACGAGTGCCCAGGGAACCAAGGGTTTGCAGTGATTAACCATGGGTTCTGCTATTTGTGCAGCAGATGAGCAGATCTGTGAAATAAAAGACATCACAATTGTTTCGTTGTCCTTATTCTGTCCTTTGTTTGGTGATGCTTTACAAAGGATAAGAAAGTAAAACAAAATACAAAGAAGTCCCAGACAAGCAAGAAAGAGAAATGGCAATGAGTTTTTCAGAATAAAATTGAAGAAGGTAGGCTATTTGTTGTTACGAACTTGACAGCCTGAAGTGTAAACTGTTTTGTGAAAATTAAAATAAAAATAAAATGCTGGTTTCTCAGGAACCCCAAAGAACTTTTAATATGTGCGAGACAAGCTAACCGGCAGCAAATGGTTTTGTAATTAAATTTGGTTTAACAAGTATTTGTTTAACAAGTATTTTATGTGCGTATGTTATTGGAGGACTATTGTGAGATATTCAAAAGAATGTAACTGCTTATCTTTATAAAATCTACAATCTGTGGAAACTCATCTGACACAGGAAGTAAATGTCTAGCTAAAATAATAAGTTAAAATTAAATCCCTACAAACATTTAAGCAATCTATCAGTTTTAAAATTCAGTATTTGAAGTTCAAATTTTCTTAACAATTTGTAACCAAATTATTTATTGCATAAAGATGAAATACATTTTATGGGCTTTGTAAGGCGTGTTTTATCTTGTTAGTCCAGGGTTGTAAAACCTGGCTAGCTTTCTCTATAATGGTGTTTCTTAAATTTGGCTAAAAGTCAAAATTACCTGGAAAACTTGTTAGCGTAGTCGAGTTCCAGGTCCTTTACTCATGAATCTGTGTCAGTAGCTGAGATTCCAGGGCAATGAAAAGATGAAAGGTATGCGTCTGCCTGAAGACACTTAAGAACTGGTGGTGTTTATTCTGTTCCCTGGCCTTCCTGCCCGAGCAGTTTTTTTTTTTAAATAAAACTTTCGTGGATTAGAATTCCCCAGGAAGCATCTTCTCCACTGTTCTTCAAATTATCCATTATCTTATAATAACCTGAGACACCATTCAGAAAAGGAGGATTTGGAACTGTTAATAATGTAGGGAGCTTTAACTTTCCTCCACTGAGTGGCTCCATTGGGTTTTTTATCTTTTTCTTCTGAACGTTAGACATACATGGCAATGGCACTACAATTTACCACTATGAAAGGTCCAGTTGGAGTCAGGGGCTCCTGATTTTGGAACTGTTCTTCAAAGGAAATCCCACCTTGTAAGTGCTAGAAAAGCAAAACATTCATGGTATTTTTGAGGAATTGTGTTCTCTGTGCTGTAAAACGACATTTTAAACACCTGCATGTAATCTGCAGGTGTGTAGTAATGGGTGCCCAATTTCCACATACAGGACATTTTCTGAGTTAGCACCATCAAAAATATTCTGCAGTCCTTCCCCCACCATCCCAGCTCCCCACTTTCCTATACCTCCCCAACTGTAGACAAATCACTTGATGCTATTTACTCATATTTATCCAGTATTTTGAGGCTGCACATTTGCATCCATTATCTCATCTGATTTCTACAAGTCCTACTTATTGGTTACTTCCCTGACACGCCAATATAAACCTGGACCCCCAGTTCTACTCTCTCAAGTCATCCTATGCTTTCGTTCCCTTTCACTTATCAGAATTTGTAAGACTATAAGTCTTTCAGCTTTACATGTGCAGGAACTGTTCTGATTCTTCACCAATGTATCATTCAAATCTTATGCAATGTCCAGAACACAGTATGAACTCAAAAAATATTTATAGAATGAATAAGTGGAACTAAATCCAACTCTGTGATGCCTACTTTGTATTCTTAGAGAATTGAGATATATTGAGCCGCAAGATTTTTTTCTCTTTTTGCTTCTTCAGTTATCTTTGGGGTCATAATTTCTTCTTTCTTTCTTTCTTTTTAGAGACAGGGTCTCATGGTCTCACTATGTTGTGCAGGCTGGCCTGGAACTCCTGGGCTCAAGCAATCCTCCTGCCTCAACCCGCTGAGTTGCTGGGACTACAGAGGCATGCCACCACACCTGGCTCAAGGACTCATACATTTTAAAAAATAATTATATATGTAGCTAAATAAGAGTGGAACATGAAGCCATCCTAGTTTTAATTAAAATCAGAAGGGCTTTCATTGTTTTTTTTTCTGGGCTAGGTAGACTGAAAGAGAATCTGGACATTTTTTCAGTGAAATGTTAAAGATATTAAATATTTTTTGAATGATGGAATTATTGAATACCATTATAGTATTTTCAGTGATTTAAGACTTTTTCATGACATATCTGGCATGGGACTCTACAATCTACAGTGTGTTAGCAAGATTGTTCCAGTTTGGTGCAAATTGTTTCTGTATTTTCTTTTTAGGAAAACAAAGTAATCAGGAAAGAAACATCAATGAGAGGGCTAGAGAAAATCATTCTAGAATAGTCTCCACGATAACGTGGGTAAGATTGAGAGATAAGTATATGGTTAGTAATAGGGTATAGATTGGAGAATAAAAGCAACTAAGGCAAAGAAGGGAGCCAAGCAAAACCAGGAAAAAAGACCACTGTGTAGAAGTGTAGAAGATCTCCTTAGGACAAGTGAAAGCTATTTTTCAAAACCAAAATTAAATATTATATCGTGGGAGCAGGCAGGTATTCCTCCCTTTTCTGCTAGTGGATGAGTGAGCATACGTTTTCCTTGGCTTTATAGAAAACTCTTAAGCATGATGGCTACACAAAGGAACAACAGTTATTAACTCTCTGTGGGGAAATAAGTTACAATGTAAGTAATACAAGCACCTATTTAGTCACTATTAAAGGACCTGATTTAAAATAATTCCCTGTGCCTAAGGTTGAAATTTAATTTGGTTAACTCACAGAATTACCTCAACAACCTCTGAATAAAGGTCACTTATGACATTGAGAAAGTATAAATTGCTAATTAATACTTTATGTTGAAATGGAGTTACTTAAGATTTTGAAGAAATGTTCAATGAAATAGTAATGGGTACTAAGATTTCAAATTACTTTGATTTCAAAAGGTAATAAAACCCAAGGAAGGAAATTTCAGCCACTAACTTTAAAAGTCTGTTTTAGAGAGAGAGTAGTGAGTGTTAATGAGATAAAATTTTCCATTACCCTTAGAAGTGCATTTTTGATTAAATACAAAGAAATTAAAACCTGGTGCTGGCATACTTGGTTTTCTCTTCAGGAATTGGAGTAAACGAAAAGAGCAGAGAGATCAGAATCTTCTGAGTTTTTTTTTTTTTTTTTTTTTTTTTTTTGTTTTTGTTTTTTTTTTTGTCCCAAAATTTTTTAAACCCCTTTTGGGGGCATTGTTAGGGTGATCCCGTGTGGGCCGGGGGGGGGGGCAGGGCCATGATACGTGGCTCCTGGCCAGGGTGGAGGAGCTGTAGATTCCAGAGACAGAGCCCTTAGACTGGAAATCTGGAGTAATTATTTTGTAGATACCAAACCAGATGGAGCAGGACATGCAGAAAAGTATGCTGCAGAGAGAG
>CAUYRT010004337.1:0-35376 GCA_963574885.1 Lepilemur ruficaudatus
ACGGGTGACAGAGTGAGACCCTGTCTGGAAAAAAAAAAAATCTTGCTCAAATAAAAAGTCAATTGTGTTGAAGCTGGAAGATGTATACATGAGGGTTCTTGGTAATATTTTCTCTACTTGGGTATTTAAAATTTTCCATAATAAAAAGCTTTTAAAAATTCTTGCTCAGAAATTAGCACGGCCAAGGAATAATAGCCATGGGTTTGGCTGATTATCCCTAAACAGAAACAAATAATACCACCAAAGAAAAATAAGAAAAGTATATAATGGATATTTTTAAAATTATCATCTGAAAGCAGTTTTTGCTACTAATTCCAATATTCCATTAGTTTTCCTCATAGGTATACAAATACCTGTTTTGAAAAATAGCATGTCATACTAGTATTAATGTAAAAATGAAAGTAGCATGAGATAACATTTTTCCATATAAAAGGGCTGTCAAAAAAAGCATTTTTCTTAACCATAGCTTTTAGCTGCATCTTATTAAAAGTGGTTGCAATATTTATTTGTCAACATATTATTAAGGTGCTTATCAGTTATTGTTTTACATATCAATCACCAAGAAGTTTCCTTTACAGATATCAATGGCTATAAAAATTCTTGCCCATGAGCAGAAGAAAACATATAGCAGTGTTTATAATAGCACAATTATGTAAATAACTAACATGTCCATCAATACAACATTTTGAATGTATAAATAAATTTTTAAATGAATAAGTTCTTTAAAAATCTGAGGCAGGCCAGGTATGGTGGCTCACACATGTTAATCCTAGTACTTTGGGAGGCCAAGGCAGGATGATTGCTTGAGGCCAGTAGTTCAAGACCAGCCTGGGCAATAGCAAGACCCCATCTCTACAAAAAATAAAAAAATTAGCTAAGCATGGTGGCGCACACCTGTAGTCCCAGCTACTCAGGTGGCTGAGGCAGGAAGATCCCTTGAGCTTAGGAGTTTGAGGTTACAGTGATCTATGATGACACCACTGCACTCTAGCCCGGGCCACCAGAGTGAGACTGTCTTAAAAAAAAACCCCGAGGCAAAAACAACAAAATGCATTTTAACACTTAATAGATCTGGGTGGTAGGCACACAAGTGTTTTGCCCTATTATTCTCTGTACTTTCTGCATGTTTGAAACATTTTATGGGCTTTTTTGGTCAAGTTTCTGTGGGAAGGACACAATTTCACCTTATCATCCTGTTCTCTTGCACCAGAACATCAGGTTCAGCTCAAACAGTTTCAGTACCCAAAAATAAAAAAGTCAAGGAACTTAGAGAAGCATCACAATGATATTAGAATCTAAAAGAGAACAGTTTACAAAAATAAGATCTAAAGAACTAAACAGGCACAGCAGAGTTCCACAAAAAACAACTGGAGAGCAAAAGGAGAGGAAAGAACAGCAATTGTCAGCAAGTATGCAAAGACCAAGGATGGGTGGGAGGTGGGGGGCAGGGAGCAGGGGAGACAAAGAGGAATTATTTTGTCACAATGTAGTAAGACAAAAATGAGAGAAATGAAACTAAATGCCATCATACCCTCTACCTTGGACTGAATGTTTGTGTTCCCTCCAATTTCGTATGTTGAAACCCTAATCCCCAATGTGATGGTATGTGGAGATGGAGCCTCTGGAAGGTAACTGGGTTTAGAAGAGGCCATGAGAGTGGGGACCCCATGATGGGATTAGTGTCCTTATAAAAAGAGGAAGATCTGTCTGTCCTCCACGTGAGGACATAACCAGGAAGAGGGCCCTGACCAAGAATTGGACCATACTGGCATCCTTATCTCTGGAGACTTCCAGCCTCCAGAACTATGAGAAATAAATGTTTGTTCTTTAAGCCACGCCATCTATGACAATTTGGAATAACAGCTGGAACTAAGACGCCATTAAGGTGGGGAGAGAAGGATGGAGGGGAAATCTACCAATTTGGCAGAAAAGTCTCACAAGTGAACAGCTGACAAAATATTAGCACATCTACTTCAGGAAATTTTACCATATTGCTGAGAGCACTTTTGATGCATTTTCTCCATGGCTCATCTGCAACCAAGGAAATCAATGATCCACCTCCCTGAAACCAGATACACATGCTCCAAAAGGGATAGGAGATTCTGATAAGCAAACTTCTAAAATAGCCCTCAACATGAGCAAGAGCAAGACCCCGTCTCTACTAAAAATGGAAAGAAATTAACTGGACAACTAAAATAGCCCTCAACAATCCCTGACTCTTGGTATTCACATCCTGTGTAATCCTCCCTCTTGAGTATATGGGGGTCTAGTGATTTGCTTATAATGAATAATAGATCATGGCAAATGATGGGATGTCACTTCTGTGATCAGCTCATGAGAAACTGTCTGCTATCTTGCTGGCCCTCTCTTGCTGGCCCTCTCTTTCCTGCTGGCTCTCTCTCTCTTGTCTTCTCACTCTCTTGCTCTGATGAAGGCAGGTGACATGCTGTGAGATGCTCTAGGGAGAGGCCATGTGCTAAGGAACCAAGGAAGGCCTCTGGGAAGCAGCTCATAAGCAACTGAATAAGGCCTAAAAAGAACTGAATCCTGCCAACAGCCACATGAGCAAGCTAGGGATTGGATCCTTCCTGGTCGAGCCCTGGGATGACTACAGCCATGTGAGAGACCCAGAGCTATGCTGTGCCTAGACTCCCAACCCATGGAAACCACGAGATAATAAATCTGTGTTGTTCTATACTGCCAAGTTTTGGGATCATTTGTTTTGTAGCAATAGTTGCTAATACAGAGATCAAAAACCATCTATCTTTAGTGACTATAATTAAAGTACATCTGGAGACTTGACACAGACTTTGGAAGTACTTTTTTATTATTGCTCTTCAAAGAATCTATCTGGAAACTGTTCATCTATTCCAGACAGAGGAGATGAGAAAGACCATGAATAGAACCTTATGTACCTTCCCAGAGATGAAAAACCAAGAGCAAGAAATGGATAAACCTTGGAACCATTATGTTAAGTGAAAGAAATCAGTTACAAAAGACCACTTATTATATGATCCCACTTACATGAAATGTTCAGAACAGGCAAATTCATACAGACGGAAAGTAGATAAGTGGTTGCCTAGGACTGGGTAGAAATGGAGAGTGACTGCTAATGGAGTGATGAAAATATTCTAAGATAGATTCAACTCTGTGAATATCCTAAAAACTACTGAATTGTACACATTAAGTGGGTGAAATTATATATTATATGAGTTATATCTCAACAAAGCTGTTAGTAAAAAATTTTTAAAAATAAACAAGAGCTAGAGTGACTAAATACAAAGGAGTCAAAATTCTCCAATATTTCATCAGTAACACAGGTCATTCTCATAACAAGTATCTAACAGGCAAAAAACTTAATATTGATAAAGTAAGTTCTGATACTAGAAATAAAAATTACATAAAAGAACAGAGATAAGAGAAGTTACCAACCAATGACCAGTTACTGTCATACAATTTCTTCTGAGTCAGTCACTCACTCACAAAAGGGGACAAAGTGAATGTATATACCAAGGAGAGTTCTGCCACTGGGTCTGCTTCTTCCTCTTAACAAAGCATAGGAATCCCAGGGCCAAAGAACACTGACAATTTTCCATGTCCCAAAGCATTCATTTGTGGTACAAGGATCTGACATGAGGCCACAGTGAACAAAGCTTACTGGACAAATAATCAGGAACCCCAGAAAGAAAATTCTGTTGCATTCTCCACTGAGAGAGTATTAAAAGGACATAAGATGTGTGACCATAAACTTTCCTGACCAGATTCAGAGGTATAGATTTGGCTTGTGTTGGAGGTACAACACAGGCATTGTGCTAGGAAAGACATCACAAGGACCTACATCTGCAGCAGGACAAAGGTGAACCTCAAAGAACTCCACTGACAGGCTACAGTCCATCCTGTTACCAGGAAGGTGGGCCTGCTTGGTGACAGGGACAAACCAAGAGATTCCTCTTGCAGGTGAAGCGATTCTAAGTCTTGAACCAAGAGCAAGAAAGCAGCAAGAAGGTTGAGAGCCACATGTACCCGACAGTAACGATACCTGTCATCATCTTCAAAGAAGGCACAAGCAAAATTTCTCAGTAAAAGGAAATGAGATACTTTTCCAGGTAATCATCTGGAAAAGCTTTAGAAAAAAATATCATTACCCTCCAGGTCTTGCATGAACAAACAGAGACTGGTTCTCATTGCACCAAAAACAAATTACATATCGTAGGTCAGTAGCCTGCCCTACAGAAAGGGGCAGGGAGGCAAGAGGTTTGATACCTAATTCTGAAAAGCTATGTGAACTCTAGACCTCCATTCTTCCACTACAAAATTATAGAAGACTATCCAGTTCAAAGGAATACTGTGATAAATGTAATACAACTTGGAGGGGAAAAAGTTCAATTGCTTGATGGAAAAGCCATTAAAAATGAAATAATTTTTTTAATCTCTACTTCTTTTTCAATTCAAAGTAATTGTGGAAAGCAAATACTGCCTGTATAACATTTTTCCTGTCTTTACCTGAAGAGCCACAACTGAAAACTAAAAACCACAAAATACACATCCCAATTCAATAGCCGTGCAGAATTGAAGAACATTATTCACTATTCTGACTGATCAGTACCACTGATTCTGTAATAGTCATGCTTATCTGCACCAAAGGATAGACTGAAATGTACACAGAATACAAAAAGTCCACCTTACCCAGAACATTTTGTTTCTTCCTTGATCTTTTTATCAGAGCTTCAAAGAAATCAGAGTGATTTCATTTCTCCTAGGCCCTATCCATCTCCATAACAGGTTATAACATATTTTTAAAACAATGAGATAAGGTGCCTGTCCTAACTAAGCCCGTCAAAACAATTACCAAGGACTGAAACAAAGAAAACCAAAAAGATACATTTCAAAAACAACGAGCTCAACCACACAGTGGCTCATGCCTGTAACTCTAGCACTTTGGGAGGCCAAGATGGGAGGATAGCTTGAAGCCAGGGGCTTCGGTGAAGACACTGGTCTAACCCCAAAGAAATGTGGTCATCCGGGAAGGAAGAGAAGCTTCAAGGAGCAGAGGCTAGAAAAGGTCTTCATCTTTTGGCATAATTTTTGGTGCTTTTTCTTTTTCCTTTAAAGAAAGGGGATATCAACAAAATTTTTGGCTATGAGAAAAAAATAAGCAGATGAGAAATATTTAAGTAAAAGAGAGCTCGGCACAGTGGCTCACACCTGTAATCCTAGCACTTTTGGAAGCTGAGGCAGGAGGAGAATCACTTGAGCCCAGGAGTTCAAGGTTATGGTAAGCTGTGATCACACCACTGCACTCTAGCATGGGCAACAGAGTGAGACTCTGTCTCAAAAACAAAATTTAAAAAATAAAAATTAAAAAATTAAAAAGTAAAAGAGACAAAGGGGATAAATGATGAAACAAAAAGGAAGGGCTGGTATTAAGATTATAAATAGCAGGCTTAGCATTGGAGAGGAGGAGAAACAACTCTTTCTGGGATAAAGGACAACGACAGATTAAGTAGGAGTGTTTTTAATAGGAAGAAAAGTACCCATACACAGCCTGACTTTCCCAGTGAAGTATGAAGCAATATCTTTAGGATTAGAACAGATACGTGGAGACTAATGTACAATAAATTAGAAATTTCTTTTTAAATTCCAAGAGGTTCATAAGAATATAAGAAGGCAAACTTTAACCCTAAACTTCCTATTTAAGAGAAACAGAAAAAAAAACACACTCAGAGATATGACTCAGTTAAAGAAATACTGATGTTAAAGTTTTTAAAAAACAAAAATAAAATAGGCAAAAGGAAGACAGTCAGTTAAATGCCCTTTAGACAGTTTGGATTTTTTTTAATCATAGGCAGGTATTGCTTATTCAAAAAACTATGTACACTTTTAATTTTAAAAAGATTTGATTTTAAAGCTCTTCAAACTTTAAGTTCTATGGGAGTAGAGACCCCCATCTGGTTTTATTTACCAGCACATTGGCATACAGTAGATCCTCCATACATGTTTATTAAATGTCAGTTGATTTTTATATAATTTCCACTGAAGCTTCATGAGCAGAAAGAGCAAAGAATAAGCATGCAAGATACTAGAGGTCCACAGGGGGTTGAATAGTGGCCCCCTCAAAAGATACATCCACATCTTGATCCCCAGAACCTACAAAGGTACCTTATTTGAAAAAGGGGTTTTTACAGATATAATTAAGTTAAGGACCTTACGATGAGATCATCCTAGATTGCCTGACCAGGCCCTAAATCCAATGACAATTACCCTTATGAGAGAGAAGAGAGAAGACCCAGATACACAGAGAAGAAGGCCATGTGCAGAGGCAGAGGTTGAAGTGATGCAGCCATAAGCCAAGAAAACACCTAGAGCCACAAAAAGCTGGAAGAAGCAAGCAGCAGAATTTCCGCTGGAAGTGTAGCTCTGCCACCATCTTGATTGCAGAGTTCTGACCCCCAGAACTTAAGAGAATAAATTTATATTCTCTTAAGCCACCCAATTTGTGGTCATTTGTTATGGCAGCCCTAGGAAACTAACACAGAGTCAGCTATATAAATCATAATACCTGATTAAATGAGCTAATTTCCCCCTATGAAATGAAACATCACAATAAGAATTTCATACAAGATAATGAAAGGGCCATCCATAGATCACTTTGGGTAATATAGACATTTTAACAATGTTGGCTCTGTTCTTGGCAAGTTTCAAAGAAACTCTGGCACGCACAGTGGTCCTAGCTGGAACAGAGGTTTGGAGTCCAACACAAATACATTTTAGAAGCTTCACAACATCCTGATTTTTTGAGTGTGTATTTGAAATGACAATATCCTAGAAATGCACTTCAGTAAAGATCTTTATATTTTAAAATGACTTTAAATTTTCCATCAATCAATAGTGGTGATGCATGTTTAATTGAGAATGTACAAATATTTAAAGTTGTTCATAAAATGGTATGAATTAAATCTCAAATCAATAACCTACACTGTATCCTTGATTATACACTTCTTGACTTTCTTGTTCATCTCTCTTTATAAAAGGGAAACTTTACTTACAATGCACTTATACCTCAATTTGAATGAAGAAAGTAATTATTATCTTATAATTGTGCTTACATTAATGAGATCTCAAGTGATCTGGCAAATGTCACACCACAATACTCACACCTCTTATCCCCTCTTTAGAGTTACAGTCCTACAATAGTTGCCCATATTTTCTTAAATTGTCTTAACACTGAAATGTAGAAAAATATATATCATTCCTGAATTATCATTTATATAAAATTTTGCCAAATTAGAATGTATAGTGACTACTCCAAAAAACCATTGACAAAAATTAAGAACAAGTTTGCTTTACAAGATAGCAATATGAATAATATGAATGACTCTCATTTTACAGACTTGTAGAGTAAAAACTTGTAGCATAAAACCATAGTCCATTTTACCTCTAGAATTGGGTGGCTTTATAATGTAAAAATGTTCAGCTCTGGACCTTGTTTTTAAAAAAGAGCAGGGGGTGTGGTTATCGCAAGGAAGAATTGCATTCTATATGAGCAGAAACATTGGATATGACGACAATTAGGTCACCACTGCAAGCACAGTGTGACAATATCCAAGCACCTAATTGCATTCAAGGATCCCATTTATGAATTAAGAGTTCTTTAGGCCAGAGGCTCAGATCAATTTTTTCAAAAAATATTTGCTGAATACTGGGAATGTGGCAGCCTTTTTTCTAAGCATTTGGTTCACTAGTTCATTTAAGTGAACACAAATATTTCTACCTTGGTAGAACTTACAGGACAGAGCGGCAGGTGAAAAGTAGTGCTAGGAACAAAAGGCGTATACACTATTATGTGGCAATAAATAATACGGAATGAAAATGCCCAGAACAAATACAAACTAATAAACTAGAAAGTCTATTTACACCATATGCTTCACATTACTTTTTTGCTTAAAGAAAGGGATAATTACACTTAATGTGAAGTGAGAGGAAAGTATTGCATTTTAAAGTGCTTTCATATCCAATCTTAATGTTCTTATAATTATTACTTGGAAATGAGTGTTCAGTAATGGGAGAGTATATGAGATTTTTACACGAAAGATGGATAGAATTTTGGGGGCAGAATGAGAAGAAAGGAGGGCATTTTTGGTGACCTAAGGCAAAAAATAACAGTTGAAAATATGTACATGGAAACGCAAGTAGATACGATCTGTGTATACAATGGGAACTAAGACCGGAATAATGTGGTAGATTAATAGATCATTTTACTAAATTTGAAAAGAAAAGAACAAATACATAGAATGACTAAAATTCAATAGGTATAAATATAAAATCTCATTTAATGAAAAATTATATGATATAACCCAATGATTTATTCACTAAACCAGTATGTATTGAATGCCTACCACATGTCAGAATCTGGGTGTGCAATATAGGTCAGGGAGCCATCCTCTCAGATTTATGGTATACATATAAATGTTAGACATACGTAAACCTAATTTGAAAACGAATAACGATAACTAATGTGTGTATTGGACTTACTAGGAAACAGCTCAGGACTCTAGGTGGATAAGCCTGGATTTGGACTTCAGCAGGTAGATTCCAGTCTCTGCCTGTAACCATTCTGCATATCGTCTCCAAGTGTGGCCTCCTTATCAGAAATTGATAATGTTTCTGTGTATTTAGATTATGAAATGAGTGCTTCTCCATCTGTATTTAAACTATCTTTCCCCCCTGAGATCTGTTTTATCATTCAGCGAGCCCCTCTGGCTCGTGCATCATTTGCAATTGCTGCAGTGGAAGCAGGTCTTTTTCTCTGCTTTGCTCAATGTCCACTTTTTACGATTTAAAAAACAGTAACCTCACTTCAGTGATAAGGAAGAGGCCCTCCTCCCTTATGCTTCTCTCTTTTAAGTTCTTTAACACCCCTTCTGACTGTTGGCATTACACATTTCAATCTGAACTGAGCGTTAAGCAGTTTTGTTGTCCATGTTCTGTGGGAAGGGTATTGTTTGCCTTCCAACACGCCTTCCTCAATGATGTCTCCTGGGCTAACACTTCAAGGCATTCCTCTGGCTGCTGAAATCAGAATTAAAAATATTCTACTTGTGACTCCCTGCAGCTGCTTTCTCTGTTGATGTGTTGGTTACACAGGCCCAGATATGGTAAGCAGAGAGATACTTTAATTCAGGTCAATTTTCCTGAATAATATCTCCATATATTTATTTGTGGCTAACTCAAGCAAAAGTAATATAAAACATTGGCACGGATTTGGGCATAATAAGAAATTATTTGACATTGAGTCATAAAAACAAATCATTTATAAATAATAACAGGGCTTTATATGCTTCTTACTGTAAATAGTAAAATAGTGTCAGCTTTCTAAATTTATATAAAGTACACAGAAAATAGAAGTAGCCAAAGAAATCATAATTATGTTACAAGCATATTACACTTTACTGGTTTAAATTAAAAAACAGACATTTGAAATTGAGAAAATGTATTTTATTTATTTCCACCAAAGTTACTTCATAGGCCTTGAACAAAAATATCTTACTCTTCAAGAAATTAGAAAAGTGCAGTAGTCTGCCTATTTCACCTCTGACTCTGAAAGCAGAGAGCCAGGAGGCCACCTCTAATGCGCCATTTTTTTTGTTTTGGAGAAGTATCTGATATTTTCAAAATATTGTTAAATGGAGGAAGTAGTTCTATTCATTTTGAACAAGAAGATTCTCTTCATTTAAAATTAATTCCACTAACTCCACTCTGGTACATGATTAGATGAAAACACACTTACAATTTGAAATCTCACAGAATAAAAATATTGCTTCCAGAAACAAGCACTCTGCTAGATATAAAACAAAGTTTAGCAAGGAGGAAAGGCCGCTTTGTAAGCTACTCTCAATTGGCATTATTGAATTAAAGAATTTCCAGATGAAGGGAAAGAGCACAGCCTTAAAACTCCAATCATGTCAATCTCCATAACAGAAAATATTTTACCTTTTCAAGTCACAAAAATACAATTAATCATCTTAGACTTCAAAAAAGCAAATTGAGGCTGTTTCTGATGATTATGTGAGAAAAGGTAATAGTTGTGCCTTTCCCAGGTGATTAATTCAGACCCTAATTTATCTTGTATGTTGTGTGCATGCAAAGTTTGGGACCAGATGGAATTCAAATAGAGGCTCTTAAATATAAGAATTCTGTAATTGTTCAAAAATATATGATGACATTGGCACAAGCATGCCCCAAATTATGCAAAAGCCCTAAAGCAAATCAATGTATTTAATTGAAATTTATATTAAATCCATTTCTATTGCCTTAGCAGTGGTCTGTTTAGTGGGCGGTTTACCCTCACGAAGTCCATTAAACGCAATCACAGCATGGTGCCTGAGCCCAGGGATTGATAGTTTTTGTTGTGAAGTATTAACGCACCATAAAGATAATACTGAACACCTAAAGTTTAAGTGCCATGAGATTTCCTAAATATAGAGGAAATAAATCAGCAAAATAAGAAGATAAAATAAGAGTAAAAATTCAACATTCAGAAGTTGTCTCTAAAATGTCTGAAATCCTTTTCAGCATAGTGTGGTATCATTTCCTCCAAGAAAAGTTCTAACCAAACTATGACCAGGGTCCCTTGCATGTGTTTGGATATGACACAGAGCCTCCCTGCTATCACAACGTTTAATCATGCAGTTTTGTAACTATCTGTTTAGGGTTCGCGTTTTCTTATAGACTACATAAAACTTGTGTTGTGCCATACTTTTTCTTTGGCATAAATTAGGCTGTACATTAAACTGTGTTTTGTTAGGAGCATTGTCCTTGACCTCTTTTAGTAGGATACGTTAGCTTGTTAATCACTCTAACAGCAGCTTATGCATTTTTTGTTAGTTTGTTTAAGCACATATGCTAATTAAAATTATGTATTAATTTTTTGTTTGTTTGTTTATTGTCTGTCATCCCATGCTCCATGGGATGAGAGATTACTTTTATGTTCTTCTCTGCTTTATTCTCAGTACCTGGCAAAGTGCTGGAGTCTATGCTCAACAAACGTTTGTGTCATCAGTCATTATGTGCTCAATAACTGTGAATTTAATACATCAATGACTTTCTAACTGTTTTTTGCATGAAGCCTTTTATTTCAATATCGTATGCAGCACTATAAACTTATACATTATATAATTTCTGTACATGATTTATAAGCTATATAAATTTATGAATTATATGTTATATATTTATAAATTGCATAAAATATATATGTACATATATACAACAAATCATAAGTCAGCAAGGAAAAGAAAATGAACCCAATTTAAAAATGGGCCAAATACCTAAGGAGACATTTCATCAAAAAGATATTCAAAAATGGCCAATAAGTATATAAAAAGTTGATCTCAGAAAAAAACAAATTAAAAGCTATAATGAAAGAACTGGCTAAAACAAAACAGAATGATTAAAAATTAAATGACTTCCTATGTTAAATATTTATGTAAATATGAAGAAAATTAAGTTTTCATACATTGCTGCTAGGAATGTAAAATTATATAATAATTTTGGGCAACTGTTTAGAAGTTTCTGATTAAACATATGCCTATTTTATGGCTCAGTGATTCCCTTTTTATGTGTATATCCGAGATAAATGAGTGCGTATGCCAACAAACCTGCCCGTAGGAGAATGTTCCTAGTGTCGATTATTTAAAATAGTCAAAAATTAGAAACAATCTAAGTACCTATTAACAGGCAAATTGATTAACAAACTAGTATAGTCACACAATGCGATATGGGATATCGTTTAGCAATTTGCAAAAACTAATTCCTGCAGCACACGAGAAATGGATGGGTCTCAAAAATATTGTATTACACGAAAGAATTACACACAAACAAAACTGTAAGAAATACATATAATTCTACTTAGTACAAAGTTCAAAAACAAGCACAACAATTCATGTTTTAGAAAAAAATAATGGTTGCCTCTGTAATGGGAAGGGATTTTATAAACTTGGAATATGTATCCGGTAGATGCTTAACAAAAATATTCTCTATCTTGGTCTAGATGATGGTTACCCTGCTGTGCAGATATGTAAAAAGTTACATTAGCTTAACTAATGGATATGATATGTACCTTATTCTTCCAAAAGAAAAATAACGATAAGAAAAAAACTGATGAAGAGTAAGATAATGGAATTTTCCTTGTCGGATAATAAGATTTGTGTTAATAACTGAGTTATCACTGTAAGAAAAGAGATATAAATCAATGGAACGCAAGACAGAGTAGAGAAATAGCCTCACTTGTGTATAAATACTTTACTTATGAAAGAGACAGTATTTCCAATCACTGAGGAAAGGATGCAATTTTCAACTAGTGGTGACTGCACAATTGATTCCCCAGGGAAGAAAGGAAGGGAGGGAGAGAGGAAAAATGTATCCCTGCCTCAGATCCTACTCAAAAACGAGTATTAAATAGATTATAAAGTCAAAGAAAAACAAACAAACAAACAAAAACAGAAAAAAACTTTAATTAAAGTCTTCATAAATCTATTATTTATATGGTGTTTCCTCCATCAAGCATTGTGCGCTGCTAAGCAATTCTCAAGTGCTTTATATTGATTTACTCACACAATCTTCACAACAATCAACTTTATGAGGACTATGCTACTATTATCCCCATTTTACAAGTGAAAAAATAAGGCATAGAGGATATATTTATTTTCTTTTGTGGGATAACTGCAAATTTATTAGCTTAAAAATAACATCAATTTATTGGCACTGTATGTTTTGTTTTTAACTGGGCCTGGAAAAGTTTTGGGATTAGTCCTTTGTTAGGGGCCAAGAAATAAGTGTGAAAACATTTAATTAATGTTTAATTTGAACTTTTTTATAACTATTGGTTTATGCAAGTGTTCTGTTTCTTGTTATATGTTAAACAATATTTGAATTTTTTCATAAAATATCATCTTCATATATTCTTGTTCACATTTATTTCAAAAGAGTTGTCCTTAGCAGTCGCTTATAATTTTGTAAATCTCCTCTAGATCTAAAATTAGGTAACCCCTTTAATATGTCCCTTGGTGGTGTATTACCTGCTTCTCTATGATTTTCTTAATTATACTTATCAAATTTTATCTATTTTTCTGGCATTTTGAAGGCACTAGCATTTGTTTTACTCGTGAACTTCACTGTATGCATGTTATGATATCTTATCGGCTGTTTTTACCTTTGTTATATTATCCCTCTATTATTTTTTATTTATTTATGTCATTCTTTTTTTGTTATGCAATTGAATTAAAAATTGAGATTTTTTATAATAAATACATTTAATGTTGAGTACCAATTTGTTCTTGTGTCATAGATTTTGATATTTCTCTCATTGACATTCATTTCTAAGTAGTATATAATTTTTATTTTTTCCTCTTAAATCTAACATGAAAAGTTTTCTATTCTTATCAATTAGAGGCTACAGAAATTGTCATTTTTGTTGATTTTTAAATTTATTATACAATGATCAGTAACTATGCCCTAATTGAACTTTTGGAATTTGCTAATGTTTCCTGTTTAGCTTAATATATGATCAATATTTGAATAATTTGTTTGAAAAGAATTTATCTTTCTAAGTAAATTTTGCATTGTTTAATTCAAATTTCCTATATTCTTACTTTAGTTTCTGTTTTATTTATTCTTTTATTTAACAAATATTTATTATGTATCAAAGGGCAGTCACTATTCTAGCAATTAGGAATGCAATTTATATTCTAATGAAGTGAATCAGACAAGCAAATATGTAAATGTATGGATTATAAGATTATTACATATATCATGGTGGAAAATAAAGCAAATAATGGGGAAAGCAAGTATAAGGTGGTTGACTTTGGGTATCAAATTTGCCATAGAGCCTTGCAGTGATTAGAGGCAGAAAATGAGAAATGACCCTGGGTTTTTTTTACTGTTTTTTTAATATATATAATATATATTTTATTACTTATATAAATAATGATATAGAAGATTATGAGATTAGGCCTCAAGAGTTTTTAAACTATGTTTGTGGTAATGAAGATTTAGTATTAATACATCTACTTCCTGGATTACCTTTTATCAATATGAAATATCTCTTTTTCCCTTATAATATTTTGAACTTTATGATTAGAGTTGTTCTCTAATGGGTTAGTATTATCATATCTACTCTTCTCAGCTAGCATTTGCTTAGTATATTATTTTCTATTGCAAGTTCACATAATTCACGCATAGTGATCATGCATTTCTCTTATAAAAAACACAGTACTAATTTCAGCATTTTTAATCTACCCTGACAGTCTCTATCTTCAGTAGTTGACTTTAATAAGAGATTTTGGTGAGCTTCTCCCTATATCCGTTATGCCCTTCATCCTACCCAACAATACCCCAAACATGTCATGCCTGTGGTTTAGATGGGATTGACCTTTCCTCTACCTGTAAAGATAGAATCAGAGTGGTTTATGTGATTGATTCAGAGATGGCTCAAAATAAAAAAGAGGACTGGTAGGAATAATAAGATTTTGGATTAAAAGAATGGGATTTTCTTTTTGTATGTTAAAAAGGCACAATTACCCTCAGGAGTTGTGAGATCATCTTAGGGCCATGTGAGGAGGTTATGGCTGAGAGTGGAGACAACACCAAAGAAACAGAATGGGAACACTGAAATAGCAAGAAATGGAATCATGTGTATATCATTTAGGCCTTTTTTATACTTAAATGAAAAATATACAGTTGACATGTTTAATTATTTCTTTTAAATGATATATAACTTTATAATTGTATTTTATGTTGTTTATTTGTTTATTTGTCAGATTGGATCAGTCTGGGGCCTTCGGGAGGGTGGGGGAGATAGAAAACATAAAAAGAAAAAACACACTAATCAATATACTCAGTGACTCCCATATAATGTAAACACAAATATATTTAGAATTTTTCCTGCTATTTTATTGTGTGTTTTGTTCTTTATACTTTTAATTGCTTCTTTTACTCTACAATGTTATTCTGGATTATTTTTACTTGTAGTATACATACATCCAATTATTTTTGTTAAATCTCTGTGGGTCGTGAAACTTCTGGGTCCTAGAATGATTAAGAGCATCTTTACCTTATTTCAAATTTCTGTTTTACACAGCGTGTCTTTTCAGTGTAATTTCCCCTCAGCAAAACAAAGGCACTCAGTTGAGTTTTAGCATCTGAATTTGATAATTAAATGTGCGATTCTTATTTGCACATACCTTTTTTTTTTTCCTGCAAGCCTTCAATGGGAAGTGTTTAATTTGTTTTGTTTGGCATTTAGTGGACTTTAAATTTTAATACAGGCTTTTCTTCAATTATGTGAAATTTCTCTGTAATATTCCTTACAGTGGTTCTTTACCCTTTTACTTTTTCCATTCTTTCTGCCTAACTCCCCGTATGAAGACATTTAGATTTATGAATTGATTCTCTAAATTCTATAAATTTTTATTCACATTTTCCATTCATTCATTTTTATGCTGCATTATCAGTAAATTACTTGTATGACTTTCCAAGTTATTTATGTTACACTGGGCTATATTTATTATTCAAACTACCAATAAAAGTTTTTATCTTTGCAAGAATACATATGTTTAAGTCACATGTTTATATATATGTATATATACACATATAAAATACATATATTTTATTTACAAGGACATTTATTTCTTTAGGTTTTATTTTAAATTTACAAATAATAGTTGTATATATTTATGGGGTTCAATGTGGTGTTTTGATACATGTATACATTGTGGAATGATCAAATTAAGTTAATTAACATATCCATCACCTCAAATATTTATCATTTCTTTGTGGTGAGAAGATTTAAAATACAATCTTTCAGCTGTTTTGAAATATATAATACATTATCATTAATTACAGCCCCATGCCATGCGATAGATCCCCAGCTTATTCCTCCTGTCTAACTGAAACACTGTACCCCTTGACCAGCCTCACTCCTATCCAAGACCACCCTCATCCCTCAGACTCTGGTAACCGTTATTCTACTCTCTACTTCCATGAGTTAGACTTTCTTAGATTTAATATATAAGTGAGGTCATACAGTATTTATCTCTGTGCCTGGCTCATTTCACTTAGCATAATGTTTCTAGGTTCATCCATATTGTCACAAATGACCTAATTTCCTGCATTTTTAAACGATGAATAGTATTCTATTATGTATCTATATCACATTTTAGAAATCCATTTATCTGTTCATAGACACTTAAGTTGATTTTGTATCTTAGCTATTGTGAATAATGTTGCAATGAACATGGGATACAGACATTTCTTCAACATACTGATTTCAATTCCTTTGGATATATACCCTGAAGTAGGATTGCTGGATCACATGGTAATCCTATTTTTAGTTTTTTGAGGAAACTCCATATTGGAGTTTCCTCTCCATATGTAAAACAATATGTTTTACAAAATGCCCATACTAATTTACAATACCACCAATAGTGTACAGGAGTTTACTTTTCTCCATAGTCTTGACAACACTTTTTCGCCTATGTTTTCTTCTAGTACTTTTACAGTATCATGACTTATATTTAAGTATTTAATCCATTTTGAATCGATTCTTGTATAAGGAATGAGATAAATGTCTATTTTTGTTCTTCTGCATGTGGATATCTAGTTTTCTCAACACCGTTTATTGAAGAGACTGCCTTTTCTCCATTGTGTGTTTTTGGCACCTTGTCAAAAATCAATTGACTTTAGATATGTAAGTTTATTTCTAGGCTCCATATTTTTAGTCCATTGGTTGATGTATCTACTTTTATGCCACTGTCATGCTGTTTTGGTTGTATAGCTTTGTAATATCTTTGAAATCTGATAGTATGATGTTCCCATCTTTGTTCTTTTTAGTCAAGAGTGCTTTGGTTATTCAGAGTCTTTTGTGTTCCATACAAATATTAAGATTCTATTTCTATGAAACCAAATGGAATTTTGATAGGGATTGCACTGAATCTGCAGATCACTTTGCATAGTATAGATATTGTACCAATATTAAATCTTTTAATAAACAAATATGGTATATCTTTCCATTTATTTGTTTCTTCAATTTATTTCATCAATATTTTATAGTTTTCAGTTTACAGATCTTTCACTTCATTGAATAAATTTACTCTTTGGTATTTTTTGATATTATTATAAATGAAAATGTTTTCTCAATTTCTTTCTCAGTTCATTGCTAGTGTATAGAAACACTACTGCTCTTTGTTAGTTGTTTTATATCTTGAAACTTTACTGAATTCCTTTATCATTTCTAATAAATTTTTGGTGAAATCCATCAACCTAAAATAATTAAAATAATCAGAACCTATTTAAAGAGAGTTCATTCAAGTGCAAAGTTTGAGCATGGGCTGCCCAGAAAGCACAAATTCCAAAGAATGGAAGTCAATGTTCTAAAGTATAGAAGTTTGGGATCATTTATATAGACAAAGTTTAGACAAACTTAACAGAATTTCAACATCTTTCTAAGTCAGGCTTAATGCATAGTTACAACCAATTGATTAGTTGAGGTAGTTTTTTTCTTTTGGGAAAGATATATTTAACTTTCCAAACTTAAGATGTAATAGTCACAGGATCTTGAATGCCATCTGTTCTGAGTTAGGAGTAGGACAATAAAGGAAAGCATTAATCTATAAAAAAAGATCAGCCATTGGAAGGGGGAGAGGTTTGGTTTCTGGTCTCTCCTAGTTATCTACAGAACAAGAATGAGGAAGAGAGTTAATCTATAATCTAAGGAACAGAATTGCAAACATGCTACATGACCTAGTTTCTAAGGTTTAATTTCTCCCTTGGCATAATAAATTTAGAGAGTTCAGAAACTTTATTTTCTTTTACAAGTCTTCAGGATTTTCCATATATAAGATCATATCATCAGCAAACAGAGACAATTTCACTTTTTCCATTCCTGTTTGGTTGCCTCTTTTTTATCTTGTCCAATTGATCTTTCTCACTCAGACTTCCAGTACTATGTCAAGAGAAGCATTGTGAGAACCCTTGTCTTGCTAATGATCTTAGATGAAAATTTTTAGAATTTCACTGATGAGCATGATGTTAGCTGTCAGTGTCATATATGAACTCTACTGTGTTAAAGGAACATTGCTTCTATACTTATTTTGTTGAGAGTGTTTATTGTGAAAGGATGTTGAATTTTGTCCAATTCTTTTTATGCATCTGTTGAGGTGATCATATGGCTTTTGTCCTTCATTCTGCTAATATGGTGAATCATGTTTATTGATTTGCATCTTTGTGTCCCAGGGATAAATCCCACTTGATCATAGTGAATAACCCTTTCAATGCCAAGATTAAATTTAAAATTTATTATCTCACTTTTTCATCTTGATACTTTTTCAAAAAATATATTAAGGAGCTAGTCATATATTAACTGCTTAATTAATAATATTAGACAAAGGAAGGCAAACCATATTCTAATTGAAAATATCATTTCATTTTTTTAAAAAAACAAGTGTAGTGAAGCCTAGTATTCCAGCCAGAAATGGCAATGCATGCTAATAATATGATCTGAAATAATAGCTGAAACTTCGCTTACCGCAACACAATTACTACCACAAGAAATAAGTCCTTCAGTGATTAAGATTTAATAAAATAATGCATACACCCAATTTTAGATATTTAACTTAATAATAACTGAAGATTTATTTCTAAAATAAAATTGGTTTATAATCATTATTATTCTTAATTGATTTGCTGTCTTAGGGAAAATACAAGATTGTTTATCATTAAGTTAAAACAGTCTTGAATCTTTCCTTTACTTCAGAAATCTAGACCAAAATTCACTTTTTCTGAATGGCTATCTTTGAGGTATCATATATGTCTGATGGGGATTCCACACTATCAGTTTTAATATCCATGAGTTTTCCTTATAAAGAATCATTTACCACTAAATATGTATAAACTATCTCAATGTAAATCCTCTCTTATAATTCCAATCCCCCCAAAATATTTTACACACAAATTGAATAAATATACATGATTGTTTTACTAATGGCATTTGTGATATTTTCAATAATAATTAATTTTGTAATGACTTAGACAAAAGTAGCAAAATTATCATAAAATTGTAGTTTTGTAGAATTTGAGAATAACAACTTTTTAAATTTACTTATATATTAAATATTATAAACAAGTAGAAAAATACATAAGCCAATGCTGCTAGTAGGAGTTACATTTTTAGGAAAGATGAGCCAGCAATGAAAATGTCTTAAGACATGTACATTGAGCTAACAAAATCTGGTCAATTGTTTAATCTTTAGTCAAGCTATTTAAAGTTGATTGAATCTAACATTTATTTTTAAAAAAGACCTATGTTAAAGAAATCCTTTTTGAGTTTTCTGTCACATCACAATACATTTAACTATAGAAAGTAAAATAAGAAATATGGGTGTAAGTTTTTTAAAAATTCAAAATACTCAATCCTATTTATTTTAAAAAGTATAAAAGAATGTTTGCAACTTACTTATTCTGTGTATGATGATTTTAAAAGTTCAAAATACTCATTCCTATTTATTTTAAAAAGTATAAAATAATGTTTGCAACTTACTTATTCTGTGTATGATGATAAGAAAGTTCTATTGCAAAGCATAAGAAAATAAATTAGCATAGTAGAATGAGATGTAGGAAATAAATAAATGTAAAGTTGCCTCACAGAACTCGTAGGTGACATCCATTCAAAAGTAATAAAGATAAATATAAAGAAGAAAAAAGTTACAGTAAAGTGAAATAAACAGAAGTTTTATTCTTTAATATCAAAGGCAATAAATGGAAAGACATTCTCCTAGTAGCTATAAATGTAAACACTAAAAAAGGAGTGAGTTTTTAAAAGAAATAGCATAAACTTGTGACAGAATTCTCAATCAGGTTTTTAGAACACATAGAAAAGAAAGAGTTGAAAAAGAAATTGAATAATAGAACAGAGAGAGAACATAACATACAGAAAATGAAAAACAGAAAAAAAAAACTTTAGTGATCTTTTTTCAATGAAAAAAATGAGTAAAATAAAAAGACTAGGTTATCAGTAGGGCTATAAAAATGATATCTGAGTAAAAACAAAATGCATTTCCTTTGAAACAACATTTAGACAATATTTATCCATTGCCAAAAGATAAGGGCATCTAATATTTTGTCAAAAACTTGATTTAAATTTATATAAAATATAAATTAAAATGTAGGTATATATTCATATATACACTTAGTTTTTCTAGTTTGTGTAACATTCAATGACTGCATATTAGTGCAATTTCAAGATAAGAGAAATTAGAGAATTCTTTAAATAAATATTAGTCTGTATTAATATTTTCTATTTCCTTTCAGAAAAATATGTTGCATTACTTAGAGTAATCATTTTAACCTAGAACTAGATTCATATTTGAATTTTTCAGAAATATTGTATATGTCCATGAGTATAGTTTCTGGGACCAGATTTCCTTAGAATCCTAGCTCTGCTCCTTACTGATTGCCTAATTTGGTGAGTATGGCTTAAATTCTGCATGCTCTAATTGCCTCATTTGTACAACGAAATGATTTTCGACAGGGACATGGATTCAAAATTCAACATTTTGGGAGTACTTTTAATGCATAAAAATATAACCAAAATAATAAAAAATATAAAAATATACACATTATATTTTTGGTGAAACTAGGTAATTGTCAACCCATACAGTCTGCAGTTTTAATGTGTCACAGCTAAAAGATGATAGAAACAATGTGAAAGGAAGTAAAAAAAAAAAACACAAAGTGAGATAACGGAGGAACAAACAAGAGAATCTCAGAAAGCACCAGCAAAAGTACACATACCAAAGGTGCAGAGAAGACACCCATGTACAAAATATTTATTTACTGTTTACAATAAAAGATATACAAACTGGGATAGAGTTGTCTTCAGAGTCTGAGAGGAGCTAGAGAATCAAGCTATTGCAAAATAAAAAAATATTTTAATGAAGTCATCTGCATGTGAAGCATCAAATGAGAAGACACACTGTGGATTGTGACTACCAGATAGCCTGGAAGAAAGCACTCTCTCTAAGGAATCTTGGCATAATGGCCTACCCAGGAAAATTTCCACAGTCAAATATGACTAACAAAATGGAAGTCACACAGCATACTTAGAAGAATATTATATGAAAAATGAAAAATAAAACAGGAAACTATACTATTTTAACATTTAACTTTATTATTTTTTCATTACTTTAATTGTTTAAAATATTTTTTAAATTTCAGAATATCATGGGAGTATAAATGTTTTGGTTACATAGATTGCTTTTGTACTGGTTGAGTCAAAGTTATAAATGTGCCCATCACCCAGATAGTGTACATCGTACCCATTAGTTATGGTTTCACCCATCCACTCCTCCCCCCCTCACCTGCATGATTTCCATTGAGTTTTATGTCCGCCTGTGCACATGAGTGGTAATCGGTTAGTTCCAATTAAATACTAAGTACATGAGGTGTTTGTTTTTCCATATTCCAATATTTCACTTAGGAGGGTGGTCTACAGTTCCATCCAGATTGTTGCAAAAGGTACTAATTCATTTTCTTGTGAGTGGCTGAGTAGTAAGCACTCTCTGGTGTACATATACTACATTTTATTAATCCACTAATGATTTAATGGGCACTTGGGTTGATTCTACATCTTTGTGGTTGTGAATTGTGCTGCAGTAAACATTCTAGTGCAGGTCTTTTTGACACAATGACTTTTTTTCCTTTGGGTAAATATACAGTAGTGGGATTGCTGGATCAAATGGTAGGTCTACTTTTAGTTCTTTGAGGAATCTCCATACTATTTTCCACAGAGGTTGCAGTAGTTTGCCGTCCCACCAACAGTATACAAGTGCTCTTTTCTCTCTGCATCCACGCCAGCATCTATTGTTTTGGGACATTTTGATAAAAGCCATTCTCACTGGGGTTAGATGATTTCTCATTGTGGTTTTAATTTGCATTTCTCTGATGATTAGTGACACTGAACATTTTTTCATATGTTTATTGGTCATTAATCTACCTTCTTTTAAAAAGCTTCTGTTCGTGTTTTTTGCCCACTTTTTAATGAGGTTATTTGATTTTTTTTCTTGCTAATTTGGTTGAGTTCTTTGTAGATTCTGTTCACTGGCTCTTTATTGGATGTGTAGCATGTGAATGTTTTCTCCCATTCTGTAGGTTGTCTGTTTGCTCTGTTGATTGTTTTCTTGGCTGTGCAGAAGCTTTTTAATTTAATCAAGTCCCATTTATTTATTTTTGTTGTTGCTCTAAATGTTGGGGTCTTCTTCTTAATTTCTTTGCCTAAGCCAATATCTACCAACATTTTCTTCTAGCATTCTTAGGGTTTTATTTCTTACATTTAAGTCTGTTATCCATTTTGAATTAATTTTTATGAGTGGTGAGAGATACGGATCCTGTTTCAATCTTCTATGTGTAGCTATCCAATTTCCCCAGCACCATATATTGAATAAGGATTATATTCCCCAGTGTATACTGCTGTCTACTTCGTCAAAGACCAGATGACAATATGTGGATGGTTTTATACCTGGGTTCTCTGTTTTGTTCTATTGGGCTGTCTATTTTTGTGCCAGTGCCATGCTGTTTTGGTTGCTGTAGCCTTGTGGTATAGCTTAATGTTTGGTAAAGTGATACCTACAGATTTGTTCCTTTTGCAGAAGTTTGCTTTGGCTATTAAGGCTCTTTTCTGGTTCCATACGAAGTATAGAATTATTTTTTCTAGATTTGTGAAAAATGGCATTGGTATTTTGATGGGGATTGAAGTGAATCTGTAAATCACTTTGGGTAGTATAAACATTTTAACAATGTTGATTCTGCCAATCCATAAGCATAATAGGTTTATCGATTTGTTTACATCATCTGCAATTTCCTTCCTCAGTAATTCGTAGTTCTCTTGTAGAGATCTTTCATCTCCTTGGTTAAATATATTCCTAGGTATTTTCTTTGTACCTATTGTGAAAGGTATCAAGGCTTTTATTTGATTTTCAGCTTGACTGTTGTTGGTGTATAGGAATGCTGATTTATGTACATTGATTTTGTAACCTGAGACTTTGCTGAACATTTATCAATTCCAGGAGTCTCTTGGCAGAATCTAAATTTCAAAATATTAAGGGGGTACCTTGGATTATGGATACCTTGTATACTGCTTAAGTTGGAGCTTTTAGTGCTCCCATCACCAGAATAGTGTTCATTGTATTCAATAGGTGGGTTTTTACCATTCAAACTCTCCCACCTTCCCCCCCTTCTTGGTTTCCAATCTCCTTTACATCTCTTTGTGCTCATGTGTGCCCATTGTTTAGCTCCTGGTTATTACAGAGTATATGTGCTGTTTGTTTTTCCATTCCTCAGATACGTCACTTAGGACAATAGTCTTTGTTTTCATCCAAGTTGCTGCAAAACACATTATTTCATTCCTTTTTATGGCTGAGTAGTACTCCATGGTGTACACACACACACACACACACACACACACACATATTTTCTTTATGCACTGATGAATTGATGGGCACTTAGGTTGTTTCCACTTCTTTGCAACTGCAAATTGTGCAAACATTTGAATGCAGGTATCTTGTTGATAAAATCACTTCTTTTCATTTGGGTAGATACCCAGTAGTGGGATTGATAGATCAAATGGTAAGTCTACATTTATTTCTTTGAGAAATCTCCATATTGTTTTCCAAAAGGGTTGTACTAATTTACATTCTCACCAACAATGTATAAATGCTCTGTTTTCACGGCATCTGCACCAAGATCTATTGTTTTATGACTTTTCAGTAATGGCCATTCTGATAGGGGTAATGTGGTATCACAGTGTAGTTTCAATTTGCATTTCCCTGATGATTAGTGATGTTGAGCATTTTTAAAATATATTTGTTGGCCATTTATCTATCTTCTTTTGAAAAAAATATGTTCATGTATTTTGCCCACTTTTAATGAGGTTGTTTTCTTCTTGCTGATTTTTTTGAGTTCATTGTAGGCTCTGGATATTAGCCCTTTATTGGATGTATGGTTTTAAAATATTTTCTCCCACTCTGTAAGTTGTCTATTAATTCTGTAGATTAATTCCTTTTCTGTGCAGAAGATTTTTAATTTAAATAAGTCCAATTTATTTATTTTGTTGCTGTATTTACTTTTGGGTACTTAGCCATAAATTCTTTGCCTAGGCTGATATCCAAAAGTGTTTTTCTTATGTTTTCTTCTAGAATTTTTATGGTTTCATGTCTTACATTTAGGTCTTTCATCCATCTTGAATTAATTTT
This sequence comes from Lepilemur ruficaudatus, assembly GCA_963574885.1. Classification (NCBI taxonomy): domain Eukaryota; kingdom Metazoa; phylum Chordata; class Mammalia; order Primates; family Lepilemuridae; genus Lepilemur; species Lepilemur ruficaudatus. Next base: position 24,297 of record CAUYRT010004337.1, read on the forward strand.
TGTATTTTGTGTGAGATAGGGGTCCTGTTTCATTCATCTCCATGTGGCTATCCAGTTTTCCCAGCACCATTTATTGAATAGAGCTTCCTTTCCCCAGTGTGTATTGTTGTCTGCTTTGTTGAAGATAAGTTGGTTGTAGGTAGATGGTTTTATTTCTGGGTTCTCTATTCTGGTCTATGTCTCTCTTTTTATACAAATACTATGGTGTCTTGGTTACTATAGTAACTATATAGTAGTAACTATATTATACTATATAGCCTTATAGTATAATTTGTGGTCAGGTAATGTGATGCCTCCAGATTTGTTCTTTTTGCTTAAGATTGCTTTGGTTATTTGGGCTCTTTTTTGCTGCCAAATGAGGCATAGGATTTTTTTTTTCTAGATTTGCGAAATATGACATTGGTATTTTGATGTGGAGTGTACTGAATCTGTTAATCACTTTTGTGCAGCTGTTTCGACATCCCCAAAAGAAATGATACTTATTTGAAGAAGACTTAGCCAAAAAATGTCAAAAATAAGCTAAATATGGTTAACATATATTTCGTTTTAAATTTAAATATAACTTACAAAGTAAGTAGCTCTATAAAGATCACAAGGGAGAATTCTGAGAATTCAGGCAAGAGATGAAGTAAACAGAAGCAAATAAAATATGAGCTGACATAAATAAGGTATGAAATACCTAAAAAAAAAATAGTCACAAAAACATCCAATTGAAAAAAGATGAAAGAATAATTGTCACTACGGAAATCAAAGCAAGGGATTAAAAAATAGAAATAGAAGAAAAAATGAAAGAAAGAAAAAGAGAAAAAGAATCAATGAAATGAATTGAAGAAAAGAAGAAATGAAAACTTAAAATGCAATGTTAATAAATACCAGAAAGGAAATTGTAGAACAATACACAAAAGAGCCAACATATGCCAAAAAACAGTCTCCAATGAAGAAAATCAAGCTATAATTCAATAAAAATTATCTAAAATAAAAGATGATTTAATGTTACATACTGAAAGAGACCACTATAATATAGGGAATTTTGAGGTTTAATAGTTAATGCAAGTACATGTGGTACATGTTTTAAGCAAAATGTTTGTACCCCCCCCATAATCCTGAATAAATTAAAAGAATTTATGCAAAGGTATTCTACTAAGAGCTTTCTATTTTAAATATAAAGTAGAGGTTTTTCAGTATCCAAAGAGGAAAATCAAATCAATTTCACAGACAAAAATCACTCTAGGCTCAAATTTCTCCATTTAATGCTAGAACATTGATGAATAACATTTATACAACCATTAGAAAAATAAACTGTAACCCAATAAAACATCTTTAAGGAACAAAGACACTGGCCAAACACTAAGAGAGGCACAAATTCAGAAAATATTTTTCCTTTTCATCCTTCTCTAGGAAATGATAAGAGTATAGATTTCAAGAAAGACAATGAGGAAAATTATTATACAAGAACTAAGAGTGGATATTAAATGTACAGGCATGCCTCCTTTAATTGTGCTTTGTTTTATTGTGGCTGGCAGGTATTGCAATGGTTACACATTGAAGGCTTGTGGCCACCCTGCCACCGGGATGTCTATTTGTGCCATTTTTCCAACAATGTGTGCCTACTTCATGTCTCTGCATTAAATTTTGGTAATTTTTGCCATGTTTCAAGCATTTTGTTATTATTATGTCTGTTATGGTGATATGTGATCCGTTATTTTGGATGTTACTATTACAATTGTTCTGGGGACCCACAAACCATGCCCATATAATACAGTGAACTTAATTCCTAAGTTCTGTGTTCTGACTGCTCTACCATCTGGTCATTCTCTCATTTTTCTCCCTCTCCTTGGGCCTCATTATTCCCTCAGACACAACAGTATTGAAAATAGGTCAGTGAATTACCCGACAGTGGCTTCTAAGTATTCAGGCGAAAGGAAGAGTCACACACCTCTCCCTTCAAATCAAAAGCTAGAAATGATTTAAGTTCAATAAGAGAGGTTTGTTGCAAGCCAAGATAGGCCTAAAGCCAGTCATCTTGCTCCAAACAGTTAGCCAAGTTGTGAATGCAAAGGAAACATTCTTGAAAAAATTAATAGTGCTACTCCAGTGGACACTCCAATGGTAAGAAAGTGAAACAGTCTGTTGGCTTATGTGGAGAAAGTCTGAGTGGTCTAGACAGAAGGTCAAACCAGCCACAACATTTGCTACAGCTGAAGCCTCGCCCAAAGCAAGACCTTTACTCTCTTCAAATTCTATAGAGGCTAAGAGAGATGAGAAAGCTGCAGAAGAAAAGTTTGACTCCAGCAGAGGTTGGTTCATGAGGTTTAAGGAAAAAGTCATCACCATATCATAAAAGTGCAAAATAGATATGCAACAAGTTATCCAGAAGATTTAACCAAAGTAATTGATGAAAGTAAAGGAAAGATTTTTAAATACAGACAAAATTACCTTCAATTTGAAGAAGATGCCATCTAGGACTTTTATAGCTAGGGAGAAGTCAATGCTTGCCTTCAAAGCATCAAAGAACAGGCTGACTCTCTTGTTAGGGGCTAATACAGCTGGTGATTTTAAATTAAAGGCAATGCTAATTTACTATATTGAAAATCCTAGGGTCCTTAAGAAATATTATAATTTTATTCTGCCTGTGCTTTACAAATGGAAAAAGAAGCCCAGATGAAAGTATATCTATTTACAGCATGGTTTACTAAATATTTACTACTACTGTAGATACCTACTTCTCAGGAGAGAGAAAAAAAATTTTAAATATTACTGCTCATTGTCAATGCACCTGGTCACCCAAGAGCTCTGAAAGAAATGTACAAGGAGATGAACTATGTTTTCATACTTGCTAACACAATATCCATTCTGCAGCCCATGGATCAAGAATTAATTTTGACTTTCAAGTCTTATTGCTTAAGAAATACATTTCATAATGATACAGCTGTCATAGATAGTGATTCCTCTAATGCATCTGGGCAAAGTACATTGAAAATCTGGAAAGTATTCAACATTCTAGATCTCACTAAGAATACCTCTGATTCATAGAAGGAAGTCAAAATGTCACCATTAACAGGAGTTTGGAAGAAGTTGATTCCCCAACCTTCATGGATGACTTTGTGGGGTTCAAGACTTTGGTGGAGGAAGTCACTGTGGATGTGGTGGAACCAGCAAGAGAACTAGAATTAGAAGTGGAGCCTGAAGATGTGATTGAATTGCTGCAGTCTCATGATAAAACTTGAACAGAAGAGGAGTTGCTTCTTAGGATGTGCAAAGAAAGTGGTTTCTTGAAATGGAATCTATCTTTAATGAAGATGTTAACTTTTGAAAATGACAATAAATGATTTAGAATATTACATAAAAGTAATAAAACAGCAGCAGGGCTTAACAGGATTGACTCCAATTTTGAAAGTAGTTCTATTGTGGGTAAAATGCTATCAGACAGCATCAGAGGTTATAGGGAAATCTTTCATGGATGGAGAGTTAACCAATGTAACAAATTTCATTGTCTTATTTTAGGAAATTGCCACAGTCATCCCAAGCTTCAACAACCACCACCCTGATCAGTGGTGATCAGACATTGACGGCTACATCGACATTGAAGAAAGACTCTCCACCAATAAAATGATTACCACTTCCTGAAGGTGCAAATGATTGTTAGCATTTCTTAGCAATAATTATTTTTAAATGAAGGTATGCACATATTTATACATAATGCTATTAAACAATAGACTACAACGTAGTGCAAACATAATTTTATATGCACTCAGAAATCAAAATTTGTGTGACTGGCTTTATTTCAGCATTCCATTTATTGTGGTAGTGTGGAACCAAACCTGCGATATCTCTGAGGTATGCCTGAAAATAGCTCTAGAGATACAACTAAATCAAGCATGGAATTTAGGATTAGCAAGGAAGAATATACATGTTATTTTCTTAACCACATAGAAATGGCACAACTAATAAAATTAGAGAGAAAAGAAGGAAAAAGACAGTAGTAATGATAGTATATTTATTAATTCTTTATAACAACTTAGACTAAAGGAATGTTATGTAAAGCTAACAAATCAGGCAATATTTTTATGAAATTATTAATAGTAAAAATAAAAAAACTTAAAAGGTAAATTTAAAAGCAGAAATAAAATATTATTAAAGACATAAACTAATTTGACAAACGCTCAGGTAGAGAACAAAGAAATAACTGGCTTAAGAAGTAAAGTACCAGGTGACTCACCAGTGAAAGACTTTTTACGGAGCCTGGTAACACTTAAACGATGACAAAACAATATGACAACAACTATGACAAACAATTTCTGCCGTATGGACAATGCAAAGGGCTTACCTCTTGTGCTAGAGAGAAAAAATATTCGGTGTGGCTCACAAAGCTAAGCCAACTATCTTCTGTGTATAAGATATATTAGTTCCCCCACCCCCATCTGAAGTTTTGCTTTGCATAGTTTCAGATACGTGCACTCAGTCCAAAAATATTAGATGGAAAATTATAGAAACAAACAATTCATGAGTTTTAAATTGCACACTGCTCTGAGTAGTGTGATGAGGTCTCATGCTGCCGTGCTGCAGCCCATCCGGGACGCGGGTCACCCTTGTCCAGCACACCACCCCGTGCAGGCTCCCGCCAGCAGTCACTTAGTAGCCCTCCCAGTTATTCGATGGGCTGCTGTGGTATCACATGCTTGTGTTCAAGTAACCCTTATTTTACCTAATTATTCTATTTTGTTACTATTGTCGTTAATCTCTTATTGTGCCTAATGTATAAATTAAACTTTATCATAAGAATGTAAGTATAGGAAAAAACATAGTATCTGTAGGGTAGTATACAGTATACAGTACTAGTCACAGTTTCAGACATCCACTGGGGGTCTTGGAATGTTCTTGCTTGTGGTAAGAGGCACTCACCTATGACAGAAGACAGGAAGTAAAAAACTTGGAAAATTTTAAAAGAAATTGACAAAGGAGTAGTAGACAATGTAAACATGAGTACAATAGGTGTGGTTTAATGTAAAATTAGCCATAAACCTTCACTCCTTCCTAGAAACATATCCTTTGTGATGAGACTTTGAAGATACTCCAATCCAAGCAAAGTCTTTTCCCTTTTCCCTTGTATATGAAATGGTCTTCAGACATGTTTGGGATAATAGAATGTAGCAAAGTGATGTAATGTTAGCTCCAATCTATTAGAAAACTCATTACAGAGATGTCATGAGTCTTTGGACACTTCTGCATACTGTCTGGAGAACAAGTGAGCTGGCCGGTTTGACAACAAGGAACCTGAGAGAGCACACATGAGACGCCAACACCAGACTTCCAATGAGGCCTCCCGCAGTAGCCAGTGTCAGGGCATCTCGTACCCCAGGCAGCAGCATGCGTGACGCCTCTTCCCTAGGTGAAACCAGCTCAGATTGCCCATGAACAGAATCTTGCGATACATAAAGGTTGGTATGGTTTATTATGCAGTAACAGAAGATTTATAATGCAGGGACAATTACTTTATATTAGAATAGGTGTAATTTAAGTAAAAGTATAAAATGACACCAATAATGACATTATATAATACCAAACTTATTCAAAATAAAGATATTAGCAAAAAACAACAGTTTTGTGTCATTCATGAAAGAGAAAGGATCAGAAACAAATTATTGTTAAGAGATATTAATGATTTTTAGCTCATGAGTAATGAATACAACAAAATTGAGTAAGATGTGGAAGGAGCAATCAATATAATTAATTAAATATATCTGATCTATTAATATCCAAATTCAGAACCTGAAAACAAAGTATGTTTTTCCAGGTTTCCATTCAACATTTACGAAAATTGAAATGTTCTAATATATTTCAATAACTCCAAAAATAGAAATAGTACAAATCTTTTCTGATCACTAATGAAATTAGAAAATGATGATAATATTGGAAAGAAAAAGTCCCTTCTACCTGGAAATTAAATAGCAAAAGGATCTCCAACCTTGGAAAAAGAATCCAAAATGAAACCACATATAGGGAGATATATTTCATAAATCTTAATGTAGAGACAGAAAAATTTAAACAGACATAGTGCCAAAGAATAGCAGCAAATGTTCTTAAGGAGGCATTCCCCCAAAAATGCTAGGCTCAGTGATCAGCGAGGTGTAAAGGGAGATGGGACCTGGGTAGATGGAAGGCAAAACTATGAGGGAGACTTTACTCTGTATATCTTTTCATACTTTTAATATTTTCTACCATTACAATGTATTAACTAGTTTATGTATAGACTATCATAAAGTAAAAATAAATTAAGAGCAAAAGTAATTACACGCATGATTGTGTTGGGTGAGATTATATTAGCTACCACAAAACAATGCACTTAAATCTGCTACTGGTATGTAAATATTACAGTTAATAAATATTAGTTTCATTTTATATATGTATTTAAAATCAGGAATTTTGCTGAGGTAGCCTCAACCAATTCATTTAACAACAAAAATAATCAGTCTCATCAATTATGTGTTACTTCCTATTTGATAGTTTAAACTCATTCTGTTGCACATCATAGTCAATTGTCTCCTAAAACTATGTCCCCACTGATCAAATGTAAAGGATCATACAAAACTAGGATACCTGAATATCAGGTTGCAAGTGATGATTAAAAAGAAACAATGATACATTTGTATATTCTAGTAACATATACAGTGTTATATATAATGATAGGTTGGACAGTAAAAAAGGCATTGCTAAATCAGTTATATGTACATCAATTAATAATGCCAATTATTGCTCTTGGAATTCATCCAAAGAACTAAAATCAGTTGAAAATATGCAATGTATATTACATTGAAACAGCCAAGTAGTGATTGATTTCTTTTGAGAATTGGCCAAAACAATTAAACCATAAATAGCATTATGGAAAATAGAGAAAAATATTTGAATATTATCTTCATTGATGAATGTTTGCCCAGCAAGAATTTGCTAAAGCCTTATACTCATTTGCTTTTTAAAACCAGAGTTTTAAAAACTGTCCTTATTTTCTGTTTAACAAATTTTAAAACTGAACTTTAATATCATCTTCAACTCTGAAAATATGAGCTTTGTTGCCACCTTTACCCTTGCAAAGTAAACTACTAAGTATTTATGTGAAAGCAATTTTAACTTCAGTTTAATAACAGAGAATTTCATATATCTTTGGAAACAAATTGCAAGTCAGCAGATAACTTTGGCATTGCTGGTCCTCGATCTATAGCAAGAGCAAAGTTACCGACTAGATTCGGAGAAGCATTTGTTATGAGCAGTCACTCTGGGATGATAATGGTTCCTATAGAGAAAGACTGATTTTCCTCTAAGGAGGCTCTGGACATAACCATTCTATGAAACAGGTCCAATAATGTGGCAATACTTAATAAATTCAAAAATTATATAAGTTTTCTAGCCTCTGGTTATTTTAAAGTATCAATAGTCTAAGACTCAACATTAAGTTTTATTATCTACTTTGCAAATATGATAATAATATAGTAATTGCAGCCATTTCAGGAAACAAAATACATTTAGAAAAATAAGGTGTAAATATTCTAAGTTATTGGAGTAAAAAGGAAATCTACGGTATTCTTCCATTCACAATCATATTGCATTAATTATGCACATAAATATTTATCTAAAAGGGTAATTTTATTTCCTTAAGAGTTCCAGCAATTTTCTAGAAAGGAATCAATGAAATAGAGTACCTATTAGACTTTCCAGTAAAGTATGGTAGAGCCAAATTATTTCGAATAATTTGTTACATACTTTTACTCATTTCATATGCTTTAACAGTGAGTTTCTAAATAAAGATATAATTTCTAAAGAATATTTTGCTACCTCACGTTACTTTTTCCTCCTTCTACCTCCCTTCCTCATGAGGAGAATACAGAATTTTTAAAATAAACAATAAATACTCTTTATAAATTCTAAGGAGAGGAAAGGAAACATTTTGGTAAATTAAAGCCAACTATGATGGCTCAGTTCAAGGCCTGTATTTCCTCAATGTAGGCAGGCACATATGTTTATTTGAGAGCAGGAAGTAGTTTTGCTGTGGTGATGAAGCTTAGTTTCCCTAAAAATTCTTAGATCAACCTTTGCTTTTCATCTGAATTTTCCATTTGTAAAATATATCATCTTATCAGGAATTTGTGCAATGACAAGAAATTGTAGTGAGAATCTTTGTGAGGAAACATTAAAGATCATTTATTTTTATACATTCAAAAGTCGGACAGGAAAATAAAATTTATCATGATTAACGAGTATTATTTTGCTAAACAGCAATAAGACTATCAGATCTGTGTGGACTGCATACACTTAGCAAACTACCGTGAATAAGAACAGTCAGCTGCTTTTCTCTAATGCCCTGCAAGGACCCGCTGCTACTTGCAAAAGAGAAGATGAGAGGGACTGCTGTAAATGTCTTTGAAAGGATCACATTTAATAAGAGAAACTCTTCCAGAAATATTTAGAGTGTTATGCCAGGGAACAACCTGGTTTCTCATTACAAATCATCTGGGGAGCATTTTAAAAGTACTGATGTGCAGGACTCAGACATAACGGGTCTTGAGTAGAGCAGCGACGTGGGTGGTTTTTAAAAGATCCCCAAGTGATTCTCTTATGGAGCCTTTTTCAAATGAAAATTGCACTTGATTTATTTCTCTACACAGCATTTTCCAATTAAGCCTCCCTTCTTAGTTTTGCTATCCTGTCTCGTTATCTAGAACCTGACACCTTACTACAAATCTCGGTATCAAAATCACCTGAGATTCTCATTATTTGTTAAGTACTTATACTTCCAAACTGGAACTCAGAGATTAAAGCACTTAATATCTGATATGGATACCAGGAAGATGCACTTTTAATGAGCACCTAGTTGCTTCTGATGAAGATAATGCATGGATATATAGATACGAAATTAGGATTACGGGCTTTGAAGTCAGTCCATGCAAGGGTTAGTATACTTGCACATGCGTTCCAATGTTACCATAATTATGATCATGGGCAAGTCGGTATGCCTCTCTCAGATAAAAATAGTGCCCCTTCCAGAGTCTGTTGTGGGGATTACATGTATTGAATATAAAGCATTTAACGCAATGACTGGCATATACATACATATTCAGAAAATGTTACCTCGAATCATTATGTATGTACCTATTCAATTACCCTCCTCTATCCTTCCAGATACCTACTTCCCTTATGCAGTTCAGCAAGAGTGTCAGAATCTGAATTTCTTATGAGGCCTCTTAGTCTCAGATGTTCTCAGCTATTTCAAGTATTTCTGATTATGACTTCAGTTATATTAACAATGATAAGCATTATATAATTTTAGTATAAACACATGTAATTATTAAATCCAATTTTGACTCCGATGAAAATATACTTTCTGTGGGCCAGGAACATTCTACACAAATGTGATGGATAGATAACCCAAAGTATATCAAGTGTAAGAAAATAACACCTTCAGGCATCTTGGTTTAAATCCAGAATAAAGTAGCATAAGGGTAGTATAGAAAGTCACTTTCTTACTCACTCAAAAATCCTGGGTTTGAGATGTTCTGAGATTTATTGTTTGCGTCTAACAAAGCTAAAATATAAATTTAACATACAAAGAAGCAAGCTTAAATGGCAGACTATTTTCACTTACAATTCATAGTTGGGCTACTCAGCACAGACTAACACATTTGGAAAGTATTCACACATTCGACTTGGTTGGTTTCTTTCTTTTAGCAAGCTGATATATAATTGTCTTGACAGCTACCTGAATCATTGACCTGATTGTCTGTGGCCAGGGCAAAACAGGGTTTCATGCTCTTTTGGGTTAGAGGCAATTTGAGATTTTATGGATTTGTTCTCTTTAGGCACATTTAGCATAATATCATGGAAGAACACAAATAGGACAAAAAGAAGCTATAATTCATTATACTGTGAAAAGGTCATAGGCATAGAACAACATTTAAACATTAAATGTTATTCAATAAATGTTTGCTTTTCAAGTTAGAAGATTTTGTCATTTTCTAAACACAAATCTCTAAACACATGGATAAACTAAAAATAATTCTATTTATTTTCTATTGGTTATACCATAATTTGCAAATATTAAGCCTTTTTGAAAGGATTTGCCTTCTGCTTGAGAAAGAAAATAAATAAAAATTCAGCTAGGTGCCATGACTCTCACCTGTAATCACAGCTACTTGGGAGGCTGAGGCAAGAGGATCACTTGAGACCAGCCTGGATAATATAGCAAGACCTCATATCTAAAATAATAATGATAATAATAATAAATTAGCTGGGTGTTGTGGTGTGTCCGTGAATGTCTAGCTACTCAGGAGGCTGAGGTGGGAGGATTGCTGAAGCCAGGAGTTCAAGCCTGCAGTGAGTTGGTCATGCTACTGCTCTCCAGCCCGGGTGACAAAGCAAGACCCCGTCTCCTAAAAGCATCCTAAAGATCTACATCTGGGTAGTCTAGTTCAGTTTCGCAGGGAAGGAGAATTGATAAGGATTCTGAATAGTTTTATCTCTAGGAATAAGTATAGAGGGTTGGATACAGCTTAGTGTTTGATGGGTCTCAGAGGTATTAAATTAGTGGATATAAGACAGAGGAGATGAGGGAGGCATTCCAAAAGTTTATAACCTGATTTAATGTTGATATTATTCTTAAATAGGAGTTAACATTTTTTAGGGCAAGAGTAAAATGATGTGAATGCACATTATTCATATTTTAAACTAGCAAACCATTTGTTAAAGTGGACAGTTGAGAGTTATACAATAATATGCATATTTAAAAATATACTGAATCAGTCTGTGGAAGAAAAAATGGAAATAAATGCAAACAGCATAAGTGTTGATTTGTTTGATCTGAAAATAACCTTTATAAGAGGATTTAAAGAAGAAAATAATAATTTTTATAACCAACAATATGACAAACTAAAGGCTCAAAAAAATGTTCTGGGTGCATCATACTTAAAAATATCATGCTCTTGAAGTCAGAACTATTTTAATAATTATACTGCACCCATTCTCTCTGTTGTGATAACCTTGTTTTTTATTTATGATGTTATTGATTTGTGTTCTCTTTCTTTATTGTTTGGTC
>CAUYRT010004342.1:0-11093 GCA_963574885.1 Lepilemur ruficaudatus
CTACTTGGGAGGCTGAGGCAGAAGGATTGCTTGAGCCCAGGAGTTTGAGGTTGCTGTGAGCTAAGCTGACACCACGGCACTCACTCTAGCCCAGGCAACAGAGTGAGACTCTGTCTCAAAAAAAAAAAAAAAAAAAAAAAAGATGTATAACAATGAAGACACTTGGTATCAAAACACGTGATGTTGTGCTTATTTATTCCAAATGCCTGGCAACAATGGGATACTCTACTGTATTACTTTTTCCTATCTAGTGTGTATGAAATGGGATCACTGTGTAATTTTATATTGGTTTTTACTAATCAGCCATGAGATTGACCATTTTTCATATGTGATCTCTCGACTCCTACAAAATAGTTTTCAGTAACTGTCTTATTTTTAGATAATTTGTTTATTGCTTTCTCATGATTTCTTTATATATTCTGGATATTTACGTGCAGATTTGTTGCGCACACAAATATTTAACTCATTAGATTAAATACCAGGAGGTCCTATTGCTGAATTATATTTTAAGAGAATGTTTGGTTTGTAAAAGATTGTCATCTGTCTTCCAAAGTGGCTGTACCAATTTGAATTCCCACAGGAAATGAAAGTTATTTTGCTCTGCAAAAAAATTTTTAAAAAAATACCCACACATGATACAATCAAGGTACTATTCAAAAGAACTTGTTATCAACTTAAAAGCATTTTCTTAAAAAAAAGAAAAAGAAAAAGTATTGAAATAATCATTTCATTCAAGGTGCAATTAAAATAACAAAATATAACCCTGGAAACCAAAAAAGAAGATTGATTAAAATTAAAGGTGGAACATAACAAACTAGTAAGCCTGAAAATCAGAAAAGTCAATCCTGTAAAAAGCTAGTAAAATCAATTGAGTTTTTGGCAACTTTGACCACACCATAAAAGGAAGTATAACAAACAGTGTTAGAAATTAAAAGGGCGACATAGCTGCTGATATAGAAGACGTTCTTATAATTATATAAAAATGCTATATACAACTTTAAATCAGCCAAAAAAAATATCAAAATCTAAATGAAATGGATGAATTTCTGAGAAAATATAGAATTACAAAAATTGACCAAAGAAGTAGTAACCGTCCTGAGTAGTAATAATAGAAGAATTTTTTAATTAGTTAAATATTTCCATCCCACATTCAGACTATTATGTAGGTGAGTTCTACTATACAATTAAAAAAAAATTTTTAAGTTTAAAAATTCTTTTTTTATTTAAGCTCTTCTAGATTTCATTCTATAAGATTAGCATGATACGGAAACCAAAACTAGTCACGTGTGTGCTCACGCAAGCACCCACCCACATGCACAATCCTACAACCATAGACCAAAATCATTTATGAATATAGATATAAAAAGCTTAAAGAAAGTATTAGCAAATCAAATCAGTTGTGTATTAAAAGAATAATAAAACATGACCAAGTAAGTTTATCCCAGAAGTGTGAGGATCATTCACCATCCATAAATCTATAAAAATAATAATAAAATACCACGTCAATAGCTGTCCAAAGAATATTCGATGAAATTCAGGACACATTCATAATATAAATTCTTAGTAATATTAGAAACAGAAGAACATTTCCTCAACACAATAAAGGACATCCACCAGAAAAATACCATAAGCAAGACACTTAACACTGAATACCAGAAGCATTCACGTCAAAATCAGGAACAGAACAAGCATGAACTTAGCATGAACTAAGGTTAAGCATGAACTTAACCTTCATGAAAGCAGAAGTCCATTATAATTTTAGAGTTCCACTGCATGGTTCTGTTATAGTTTTGCAGTGCTACTCTAAGGGAGTTATGCTTAGTACAAGACTCCACAGTAATATGTGACCTATACTATTCCTAAATCATTTAAATAACAGGTCATGTGATAACAGGGTGTCTTGCCACCTCACTGCTGCCATTCTATACTGTTCTGCAAGAACTGGACAATGCAATGAGACAAAAAAGAAAATGAGGGCTATTAACCTCTCATTATTTGCACAGGATATGACATTTATCTAGAAAAATTCAAGATAATCAACTGGAAAACTAAGGTGGCTAAATTCAACATAAATATTCAAAAATCAATAATTTTCCTATACATCAACACATTTAGCAAATGTATGAAAAACAATCCCATTCACCATTATTTGTTTTAGGAAACTATTAAACCTAAGAACAAAGTATCAAAAAATATATAAGCCCTATAATGAAGATACAAAGAAAACCATAAAATTTCACGGAAAGACACACATATGCAGGACCTGAATAAATGGAATATCTCAGTATGTTCCTGCATAGAAAGACTCACTATTGCAAACAGTTATTATTCCCCAAATTAATCTAAAAGTTCACCGCAATTTCAATCCCAGTCCCAACAGGATTAAGAGAATTTGACAAATCATGTCTAAAGTTCGCTGGAAAAAGAGATATACACAGAGGCAAAAAGTCTTGAAAAAGAAGGCCAGAAAGGGAATCTTGTTCTATTACCATTTACAATCTATTATAAAGCCACAGTAATTCCAACTAGTACAGGAATAGATAAATAGATTAACAGAAGAATGAACAAACCATAAATAGTTCAATTTATTGATAGATTTTAGTGTATAATAAAGAGGCTTTTGAAACAATGGAGGAAAAAATGGACTACTCAAAAAGTGATGTTAGGACTCCTCGTTCTTCATTCAGCAAATACTATTACACCACGGCTTGTCATAAAGCAGCAAATGAGAAGAGTTTTATGTAATGAATGCCGAGAGAAAAGAGTGTCAAGAAGAAAGAGACAATAACTGTCAGGACCTACAAAAGTGTCAAAAAAAAAAACGATCAAGAAAACTACCAAAAATGACAAGAAAGGCACTGAAGGAGCTAAAAATCCTGTATTAGTTGAGTGGCAGTGATGAAAAAGAGACCACAGTCCCAAAGAGCCTGAGAGGCAAGTTGGAAGAAAAGTGTTTTTAAACCCTAAATCACCATAGAGCCGTGAACTACGCATGAACTTAACCTTCACGAAAGCAGAAGTCCATTATCATTTTAGAGTTCCATTGCACGGCGCTGTTATCATTTTGCAGTGCTACTCTAAGGGAGTTCAGGCTTGGTACAAGACTCCACAGTATTATGTGACCTATACTATTCCTAAATTGTTTAAATAACAGATCATGTGATAACAGGGTCTCTACATCATTAATTATTAAAATTGGTAGGTTTCCTAATTATGAATTACTTTTTTACCCAAGTGATTTCTATCTCTCGGTTTAAAACTCTCACCATTTTACATTTGCTTATCCCAAAATAGGATACTGTCAGCATTGTGGGGAAAAGAGCAGTTAGAAAAAGGTTTTAAATGGATGGGTCATTATGAGGTTTTACTGAAATGGGGCACATTTTACATTTAGATGGGTTGCAAAGATATGATTACTTTGAAAATTGGCTTAAACCTTACAAAATCTCAATGTTTTTAAGCAGAGTTCAACTTACAAATGGTCCACATACATATGACTAAGTAATAGAAAAGACAATGATTTATGTGGTAACTGTCCTTTGTTCCCCAGTACAAAAGAACTGGAAAATGAATTTCCTGGAGCAGCAATCTCCAGGTTTGTCTTTTGGGGTGTTTTTTTTTTTTTTGTCTGCATTGTACTCCACCAGTTAAAAAAAATGAGCATGAGCCCTTAGTGTACATATATTTGTAATAAACATACTCATGTATTATTGTTTTAATATATTATGTATACTGTAAAATATATTAAAACAGAAAATTTTTAAATGAATATTTTAAAAAGTTCTAGTATTGTTCACTGTATTTCCTGAACTGCCTAGCAATATGTTCACCTTAATCGGGAAAATCCCATTCTAGAGCAATAAATTATCAAACTATAGCACACTTACAATCACCTGGGATGCTTGTTAAAATGCAGATTCCAGGCACCAACGACAGATTCATTGGGTCTGAGATGGAACTCATAAATCTGCATTGCTATCAGTCACTCCGGAGACTGATCAGGTGGCTGACGCAGGTTGTTTAAGCCCCACACTTTGAGAAACACCACAAGAGACAAGGCAGAGATTCTCCCTCCCATCCAGCAATACCAGTGGGCAAGGGACATAGAACAATGCTCTGGTCTACACATTTCATCCATTAACTAGGTTTTACTGAGGGGATGTTAGAACTACCACTTAAAACATTGTTTCTATTAGAAAATATGTGCTGATTTCTATAATGCTAACCCATGAAGAAAGGTTTGGTATTGCCATACACACACACACACACACACACACACACTTTGCTATACAACAGAATTTCTCCGTTTAAATAAAATGGTTGGCAGGGCACAGTAGCTCACACCTATAATCCCAGCACTTTGGGAGGTCGAGGCAGGAGGATCACTTGAGGCCAGGAGTCCAATACCAGCCTAAGCAACATAGTGAAACCCCATATCTACAAAAAAAAAAGTATTAAAAATGAGCCAGGCATGGCATCATAGCATGCATCTGTAATTCTAGCTATTCCAGAGGCTGAGATGGGAGGATTGCTTGAGCCCAGGAGTTTGAGGTTGCAGTGAGTTATGATTGTACCACTGCACCACTCTAGCCCAAGTGACAGAATGAGAACCTGTCTCAAAAAAAGGCAAGGGGGCTGAAATACATAATTTCAGTAAGATAACTATACATCTCCCCTATAACTAAATCTTCAAATGTTGCTAAATTTTCTCTAACACCAAGTATATATTTTATCCTGGTTCAAAACATTTTGGGGCTCTACTTTACCAATAATAGACTATTTAAATCACATAATAGAATATTCCAGGCTTTTCACAAATTTGCCTGTACCACATTTACAGCTCTTCTTCTTCCTCTATCCCACCCCTGACTATTCTATATGCCCACCTTCTCACCATTTTCAAAGTAGGCTATATTCTCAAAGTTTTAGGCTAATGTTATCCCCTAAGAGATGAGTCACTAAATACTATATTGGGTTTTCTTGCAGTATCTCAAAACATCATTAGCCAAGACCTTAAACAAAATCGAATTATTTTTATTAATATGTGTTACAGTATCCACCAGGGTAGTCTTCTCAAGGATAAACTAAACATTCAACACAGAGCTATTAACACCTTAGGCTGCACCTAGCATCAGGTTCACTTAGAAAGATGTAGGACATGAAATGCACCACACCAGCAGGGCAGTGTGAGGCACTCTCCCCTCAATGGGAGGTCAAGGAGCAGTTTACTCAGCTGTCCAGGAGCTATTCTATCTGCTCCTCATCTCCCTGGAGGAAGCTCAGGTCTAAGGAAATGAGATTCATATTGGGCAGGTTTTCTTACAAGAGCCACTATCTCTTTCAATAACCCCAAAGGCACTGTTTCTAGGGTCCCTGCAATGCTAATGTCACTACATTCAGGGAAGCTCAAAGATATGGCTTCTTGCAGGGTATTTATAGTTCTTATGGTCAAATGCATTTTTCCAGCCAGGCCATTTTGACCATAGGCAATGCTGCCTATAACATAGTTGACACTCTATCTTTATCTAGTTTCCAGAGAAACACAGCTGTAATAGCAGGTTAACTAGAAGTCAAATTGTTAGGCAAAACAGAAAAGGGTTGTAACTCCTTATCCATAAGTGTGTACCTTATCACAGTAGTCTCTCCAAAAGAAGGGGGGAAGGGAAGAAGGAAGAGAAACAAAAAGCTTGGAAAGACAGTTTTTATGAGTATTCTTACCATCAATAGCTGCACCATCTGCTAGAAATATGTAGTAGCTTGTGTTTAGATCAAATCTATTCTTAACCCCAGGAAGCGTAATGTTTCTTCTGAAGGAACACTGCATAATACCATCCGCCAGCCTCCAAGCCATATCTTCAAGAGTATCCTACAAACATACACAATGAGTCCTCATAGCACTTCCCAAATATTTGCTAAAAATAAGATATGATCAAAATCCTGCCCTGTTCAATTTCCTTTTTCTAAGTCCTTATGTGTATGCTTTGTCTGCAGTATCATTGTTTTTCCACTTCCTCTTTGAAGAGTACAAGAAACATTTTCTCCCAGTTTATTTGTCTTTATCCCATTTGGCAAAAAATATTATTTTTACTTTGAGCCAGAACCCCACAATTCCTCACTGGGGTTGGAAATTTTAGCAGATGAACTAACTCCATTTGGCCACTAGCACACAATCAAAAACACTGAAGAAATCATTAGTAATACCCTAGTGGCCAAAATGCAACATGTAACTGGGGAGAAGTTCCAAGCCAGCTGTGAGAGTCAACCCCATGGGAAAGCTCTGCGCAGTTATGTCATTAAGTGATGGCTACTGTTCAGTCGGAGCTCATTTGCTATGTCATTAAGTGACAGCTACCGCTCCTTCAGAGCTCATTGCTTGTCAACTGCCCTGTGAAAAAGACACTCCTCTACCTGAAATAGCCCAGCTTTGACACAGATGCCAACAAAGGGCGCTTGAGACAACTGGTGGGCACCAGTTTTAACCAAACATGATACTTCTTCTCAAGAAACTGTGTCACTAACATAAGCCTCTTCTTGAAAATCTGTCTGGGGCTGAGCATGATGTCTTATGCCTGTAAACCCAGCACTTTGGGGGGCAGAGCCAGAAGGATCACTTGAGGCCAGGAGTTTAAGACCAGGTTGGCAACAGCGAGACCCTGAATTAAAAAATTAGCTCAATATGGTGGCATGTGCCTGTACTCCTAGCTCAAGAGACTGAGGCAGGAGGATAACTTGAGCCTGGGAGTTTGAAGCTGCAGTGAGCAATGATGATGCCACTGCACTCCAGCCTGGGCAACACAGCAAGACCCTGTCTCAAAAAAAAAAAAAACCTGTCTGTAAGCTTTTGAAAAGCGATTCATGCTCTATCTTAACAAACCATAAAATACTTTTTTTGTAAGAAGCAACAAAAAGGATTTAAGTGACACAAGCAAGAATTCATCTTTCCCTACAAGAGAAATTTGTCTTGTGCTACCTAAAGTGTAGAAAAGTTTCCCAGAGATCATTGTGAAAGGAACCCTGCTGCCAGGCACCTGCTCAAGCCAGGCTGTAACTGCAGGGGTTGGAGACTATCTTGCAGCAAGCTGCGCCAGTGATAGCCACATAGCTGGAAAGTAGACCAGCCATGGGGAGGTTCCTAGAATTTTCACACCCACCCTGGAGTCCATCACAGGGTGACTTCGCCCTGTCAAATGGGAAGGCTGCATGTGCACTGTCTGATCTTCATGAATACACAGATAAGCATCATCATCACCCTGAAAAACAATTGCAAATGAAAAAGTTTAAAGGAATTTCAGCATTTGGGTTTAAAAAAGACAAGTCCCTAAAGAAATCAAATATTATTTGATGCTTTTAAAACATAACTTACTGACTCAATCTTGAATGATATGAATTCTAGAGAACTGGCTGTCCAATTTGTTAATTAAAAATAATTGTTATAATACAAAAGCACTAAAATTTCAGTGTAAAATAATAGACTAAGACAGACACATAACATGTTAATACGTCCATGAGTCAATCACCAGTTGAATACCACTTTAATGCTTTCGTATATATTTATCTATTTGTATTCATACCTATTTTCTCCTTCCCAAACGAGAAAATATATAGCCTTGTTACCTTTTTCCACTATTTACCATGAATGTTGTTCCAGATATTTGTTAATTAAATATCTATGTCCTATATGTTTTAATGACTGTGAATACACTGCATTATATCGGATATTTTTGGTAACTTTTAAGATGGAAGACATTGTAATCAAATATTGCCACATATTGAACACACGTAATAGATCTAATGTTACATAATTGAAACAAAAATATCTGAGCTCAAGCGGGAATTTTTTGTCTGTCTACTTCTAATCTATGCTTTAGTCTCCAATATTCCTTGACTCTGAAAGTTAAATCTCATTCTTTAAAGTGACTATGAGAGAGCAGACTATAACTTCAAAATATGTTTAAACAATGGACCAATGAGTAATCTTGATTTTAAGTAATTGTCTAGAATTTGGTATTTCATGTATTTTCTCCACAAACTATTTAACCAGGTTCGTTATGTGTGTTAATCACCAAATTCCCTAAAATCCAAGACTACCCAGTTCTAATAAATTTTGCTATAAATTCCAATATTAAATTCTGATATATTTCTACACTTTCGGACTCAAACTTATTTTAAAATGTTCCACTTTTGAAAACTGTCAAGGACATACTCTTAGCAAAGCAATTATTCACTGTTACACATCTTCTAGTCAAATCAGAATGAGCTCAGATAAGAAACTTGAAGCAGTCATAATTTAAACCAAAAGTTGACAGACTGTGGCTTGCAAACCAGATTCAACCTGTAGCTACAACTCATGGGCCAAGAATAGTTGCTACATACTTAAATGGCTAAAAACAAAGTAAAAGAAGAAGAATATTTTATGACAAATAAAAATATATCAAAGTCAAATTCAGTATCCATAAGTAACATTGTACTGGAACACAGCCACACCCATTCACTCATGTATTATCTAGGGCTGCTTTTGCACCAAAACAACTGAGCTGGGTAGTTTGCAATAGAGACTATATAGCCCACAAACTCTAAAATAGTTACTGTCTCGTCCTTTACAGAAAAAAGTCTGTTGAACCCCAATTTAAACAATGCGTATATTCTAGAATGTCTATCATCAGTGAAGTATAGGAATTCTTTTGTTATTTAAAAAAAAATTAATACAACAAAATGGCTGATTTTGAGGCAAACTGATGATAAGAAGTAAACTAAAATACTAAATCAATAAAGGCAGATTGCCCAACTACTGGGTAAGATGATGGGGCTAGAGAACAGGTAACTCTCAGTTCTTCCTATTTTAAATGAAGGATAAGAGAAGGTTCTAGCACAACCTTATGCTCCAGGCAGTTCTGGAAACCCCACATTTGGAGCGTGAAAGCACACATCATAACAAGTTCCACTAAATCTCTGGGTTGTACCGAAGCTCTCTCCCAAGTTTGCCCCTCTCAGTTCAAGCATCTAGAATGCACGCTATGAGAAAACATCGTGCTGGATACTGTGGAAGAAATAAATACGACTAGAATATGGTGCTTACAATCAAAGCCTATGTTTTAATGGAGGAGAGAGACAGCTGCAGCAGTACATTAAGTATGATAAAAGAGAGATTCACGCAAAGTGCTAAGAAAAGACAAATTATGTACGGCCAGAGAATTGGAAATGGCTTATCGGAAAAGACAGTAATTAAGCAGGATTTAGAAAATAAAATATATTTATATAAGGATAAGGTAGACCTGAGATTAAAGAAAAGGTTTTCTAAGCTAAGGAACTTCTTGGACCAAAGATATACAAATATAAAAATATGTGAAAATTTTAGGAAACAAGTAATTTTATTAGCTAACATATACAAAGAGTAAAGAAAGAGTTCAAAGGCTGGAAATTCCAACAAATATTCCCAAGACTTTGAAGACAATTCAGACAAATGCTAAAGGAAAAGAATAATTTTTCTATAATTACCAAAGGTTTGGGGAGATATTTTTGAGACCATCTCAACTGTGACTTGGGAAGAGAATTCCGATGGCTGTGTGAAGGATAAAATGGAAGAGAAAATCAAGGAGACAAGAAGACTGTCCAAGGGTTACTGCAGCAGTCCAGAGGGAGACAATAAAAACGAGAAGGAAAGAGGTATGTTAGAAAGATAGAATCAAAAATTTCCTGGGAGATCAGCAACAATGAACATATTAACATGCAAATCTTGATTTCTAAATACTATTCCTCTAAAGGGAAGCAAAGCCCCTTTGAGAAGTGATAAAATGCACGAAAGTATGTGTGGAGAACGTCTTGCTATGCCTCAAACAAAGACATGCTCAAAAGCTGATGGAGACACATCAAAAGAGCACAGAAAGCAGCTTGAAAGGGCTCCCATGGCCACATGTGGGTCAACATGACCATCCAAAAGAAGAATGGTAGTAATAAACTACAATACAATGGTCAAAAGGAATCCATTAGCCCATAGTGTTACTCAGGAAGGGAAGGGGAAGTGCAGAGAAAGAAAGCTTTTCTTTTCAGAAGAATGTCAGCTAATAAGTAAGTTACAGAATCACCATTTTGCAACCACAAAGGTAACAATTGATTCAGAGAAGGAACGTTAATAAATGCTGAAACCATTTGGTAACAGGTTATTGGGGAACATAATATTAACACAGACTCAAAGGATCGTCCCACATATTACTTATTACAAAAAGAAAATATACCTTCACAATGGGGAAACCTAACAGACACCAGTGATCACACATAGCATCATCAATAATAGAACAATTTGACACTGTGCAACTTTTGATGTGATGCACTGACGTGGAAACAACATATCTTATGCAGTATTTGTGCCAAAAATCTTAACATAAATCTATTGTACAGATTACAGAACATTCTATAAAGTAAGTGACCTGAAAAAAAAAATAATCAAGAAAAAAAGTAGGAGTAATTGTTCTAAAGTAAAGGAAATCAAAGAGAGATAACAACTAAACTCATTTGAGTAATAACTGATGAAATCTTGGATAGAAATTTTAAAATAAAACAGCTACAAAAGACTTTATTAGGATAACTGGGGAAATTGGAATATAGACTATATATTCCATAAAATTATCCTGTCCTTGTTAAATTTTCTCAATCTGATAAAGATGTTGTGGTAATTGTAAAAGAATGTCCTTGTTCTTAGGAGACACATGTTGAAAACCTCAGGGATGAAATGTCATGATATATATACAACTTATTTTCAAACAATTCAGAAAACAAGGTGTATTTATATACACTACATAAGTCAATAGAGATAGATAGGTAGAGAGAAAGAGAGAGAAAGCTAAGGTGGCAAACCTAGGTGAGGGCCCTACGGATATTCGTTCTTTCAACTTTTATGTAGGTTTAAAACTTTTCAAAACAAAAAGTTGGAGATAGAAGGAAGAAGGACCTGAGAGATGAATGAAAGGGAGGTATCTAAGTCACAATCAAAATTTCTCTGTCAAGGAAGATGGTAGCAGCAACAAGATATCCTATAAACTGCCTAGGACAACACCTGACAAGAAGTAAGCAATCAGTAATGGCAACTGCTTGTTGAT
>CAUYRT010004343.1:0-22109 GCA_963574885.1 Lepilemur ruficaudatus
TTCAAGTCTGTTACCCAGCGTGAGTTGATTTTTGTGAGAGGTGAAAGGTGTGGATCCTGCTTCAGTCTTCTACATGTGGCTATCCAGTTTTCCCAGCACCATTTATTGAATAAGGATTCTTTTCCCCAGTGTATGTTTTTGTCTGCTTTGTCAATGATTAGATGGCTATATGAAGATGGTTTTATATCTGGGTTCTCTGTTCTGTTCCACTGGTCAAAGTCCTTGTTCCTGTGCCAGTAACAAGCTGTCTTAATTACTATAGCCTTGTAGTATAATTTGAAGTCTGGTAAATTGATACCTCCCATTTTGTTTTTATTGCCTAGGAGTGCTTTTGCTATACGGGGTCTTCTCTTGTTCCACATGAAGCGTAAAATTATTTTTTCTATATCTGTGAAAAATGATGATGGTATTTTAATAGGAATTGCATTGATTCTGTAGATCACTTTGGGTAATATAGACATTTTAACAATGTTGATTCTGCCAATGCACGAGCATGGTATAGTCTTCCATCTGTTTACGTCCTCTGCTGTTTCCTTTCTCAGTGTTTCATAGTTCTCCCTGTAGAGGTCTTTTACCTCGTTAGCTAAATATATTCCTAGGCAGTACCCCATTTTTCAAAGTCCTGTGTCTGTACCAAAGGTATGATCTCCAAGTGCTCTCCAAATTTCTAATTCTCTAAAGTTGAGTCTATTAAGAGGTGACGCAAAGGGATAAAACTATAGACTGTTAAGGCCAACAGAGGCCTTAATTCAATTCAATTTACATCAGTGAAATTTAATAAAATTTAATAATGTGGACTAAATGGGTTTTAGAAGATATAAGCAGGAATAAGCCCCTCAAGTTCCCCTTACATTACTGTGCCTGCTCAAGGGCTTGCCATACTGGCTGCTCAGTTTTTTTTTCTCATTTTCCCTCTGGTAGATGGAGCATGATCTTTGTTCTCTTCCCACAAGTGGCAATAGCACTGAGGAATCACAGTCTCATTTCTTGACTGAGGCATCTTGCTTATATTGATTTCAAAGACTCATCAGGTTAGTGTCAAAAACTCTCTAAAAAGTCAGAATTAATCACAATTCAGATCAGGCATTTCCTAATATTGGTATCAGGAAATACAAATAGAAGCAAAGTTGTAGAGAATTGCTCCCCACTCAAAACCAAAGCTGCCATCTTAGTAATTCTTATACCATTAAGTTTCCCCATTAACTTCCTGCCCACCTTCCTGACAACCTTAAGATAGTATTTCTTAGTTCCTGCAGTAAGAGAAAATTTTATTCTATTTGCAAGAGTAACATACATACAGACATATTTACTGTAAACTACTTTTAAAAATTTTAATTCTGACAAAACAATGAACAGGAAACACATAGTCACTGAAGAGCTCAAGTCAACACACTGAAAAGAAACATTTTGAAAGAGGCTGGTTTAAGATTCAAATTGCAGATTTGTTGCCCATGGTTTAAATTTCTAAGATGGAAAACTGAGGGCCCTCATGCTTTCACAGGTTGTGATTTCTCCACAATTATTAAAATTTATTATTGCATTAAAATACTAATAGAAAAAATAAACCCTTTTCCCAGATACTGGAGCCCTGCCCTTGTTCGACAGCACAATAACTGGTACAAGGCTGAGGAGACAAGGGAAGGAAATTAACCTGTCATTTCAGGAAAACAAAGTCTATAGACACACAGAAAATGGCTACTATTAGCATCTTTCCTGAACAGTTTGCTTCAAAGAACGACATCCATTGGGAAGGAAAGATGAAAGTGATTTTTCCTGGAAGCCAACTTAATTTTGTTTAGTTTGTTTGTAATAAAGATGTGTTGTTTGAAAGAGGAGGTTTAAAAGAAAAAAAGGTAGTAAAATTATAGAAAGACTAAGGTAAGAAAAGAACTTTCTGAGATTTACCACATTTCCTTAATTTAATCCACTCAGTTTGGTTCAAGTCAATTGAATAAAATCAACAAATATTCACTGAGTGTCTACTATGTATTAGTCCTGGGGATGCATTGATAAATAAGATCCAGTTTGCCTTCAAATATTGGTGAAGAAACTCCACCTGGAGATCTGAAGTGACTTATTTAAGTTTTATAACTAGTCAGTGGCAAAAGCCAGACTAACAACCCAGCCTCATGACACTTGGTTTAGCAATCTGCCACCCAAATCTTAGACCAAGTCAGAGATAAACGCCAACAAATTCACCCAAGTATTCAGATGCTTTGTCTATGCAATGCTCAAAGGAAGCCAGATAAATGCTCTTTGAGGTACTAAATATGAGAAGTGAGATTCTGTAGGAAAGGAGAAGTGAAGAAGGACAAAGGTTATAACAATATCTTAGAAAACTTTGGGAATTTACATGTTGGTGTCAGTGATATCTGATAATCACTGAACTTCCTGAGCTGGAGGAATTATGAGTCTCAGTAATAGTTACAGCGATGCTAAAGTAACCGTAATTATGAGGAGATAATAGTTTTTGAGTGCTTACTATGTACCAGTGACTGTTGTAAAAAGAATACTTGAAATAACTCATTTAAGTCTAAAACTAAAACTAAGAGGTATTATAATTATCTCCATGCAATCATTAGCTCTTGCCGCACTTAATTCTGTGTAACAAACCTCCCCAAAAGTTAATGGTTTATAACAACAGTTATTTATTATGGCTCTTAAGTGTATGGGTCAGCTAGTGGTCCTGCTGGTCTTGGCTTTGCTTGTGCATGTATCTGTAGTCAACTACTTAAGCAATAGATCTAAGACAGCCCACATCCCTCCAGCAGGCTAACTCAGACATTTTGCCATGGTAGAAGCAGGGATGCAATAATAAGTAGTAGGACAAGAAGAGATACACAGCACTTTTTAAGCCTGGTTGCATCCTGCCTTCTTGAAGTCAAGTCAAGAATTGGGATCATCATTATAATCATCTACCACACAGGTCGAGTAATTTGTTCTTTTAGTTAGGATCTGGGTTAGCCTATGTATATAATGGAGGTCCTAAATAACAGTGTACTATTAACTACTCCACATAACAGTCAAAAGGCAGGCAGTCCAGGCTTGTATGTTTGCTGTGCTCAACAAGATCTCCAGGTGCCTGGACTGTTTTTTTCTTGTTGCTGTCTGCCTTGCTCTCAAGTGGTGTACTCATCTCCATGGTCGAAGGTTGGCCATTGCTTCAACCATGTTCCAAAGAAAAGATGGAAATCAGGGAGGGAATAAAAGCATGCCTCTCTCCCCCTTAAGAACATAAGTTGAAATCTCAGAACTTCCACTTCTGGTAATGTGAACTAGGTTATATGGACCAATCCTCCCACTAAATACAGCTAAAAAGGCTGTATAGATTATTTTTAAAACCTTCTAAAAAGCATCAATGAGAGAGCTGATAAGATACTGAGCAATTATGGGGCTGAGATCCCAGAGAGGCTGGGCACTGGAAGAAATGAGCCAATCACTCGGAGCTGCCTTTGCCCAGGAGCATCTTCAGCTGAGGTGCTTAGCTGTCTTTTGGTGACCCCCATGGGATTAAGGGAACAAAGATCCAATCCTCTTTATGGTGGGACCCAAAGGACTGTGCCCTATAAGTAAAGGTAAACTGAAAGTAAACTAACTTTTGCATCATCTGAAGCCTAACTTTGTAAATATCTGGTTTTCCCTCAGAAAATATTAAATCTAAAACTTAGATCAAGATGGTACTAAACTGTGAGCTCTAGTTCCAGGTACCTACCAAAGGTTAACACAATGAAGAAAATACCATTGTAGTCTTCAACTTACTCCTACAAATATTATGTCGAATATAATGTTCAGTACACAATCAAAGGTATCTAGGCACACAAGGAAACAAGACCATATGGGCAAGAACCAACAAAAATGACAGATAATAGAAATATACCTACAGACTATAATGATCGGACTTGTCAGATACAGACTGTAAAACAACAAAGATTACTATGTTGAAGAATGTAAAAAATATTTTTAAGAAAATTGGCAGGGAACTGGGAAGATAAAAATTGACACAGCAATTTTGTAGAAGAGCCAAATAGAAATTTTAGATCTGAAAAATATAACAATAGAAAATAACAGAATTAACAGCAGATTGAGAATAAGGTCAAATAAACAGTTCGAAATGAAGTACAGAAAGCCAGAGTATGAAAAATTCAGAAGAGACAACAGACGGAAGATAGCGATAAAGTTTAATATATGTTTAATTAGAGTCTCAGAAACAGAGAAGAGAGAGGAAGAAAGAGATTGGGAGAGAACTAATTTTGAAGATATGAAGGCTGAGAAATTTTCAGAGATGATGAAAGACGTCAATACATAGAAGCCACTGAATCTCAAGCAGGATAAAAAAAATATCGAAATATACATATATCCTGTTAAAGTTCAGAAAACAGCACTAATGAATCATCTTACTTTTGTTCTCATTGGCCAGATCTTGATCATGTAGATACAAATACAGGAGAAGAAGTTGGGAAATGTAGTTTTTATTCTGTGATTTATTCAGAGCCATGTGCCTCAGCAAACATTGAGAATTTTATTACCATAAATGAGAAGAGAAGCATTGACATTGACAGTGACATCTTTCCAAGGTCACACAGCTAGTAATTGGCAAATTGGATGTATGATTCATTGTGACCTGGCTCCACAGCTTGTGTTGTCAGCCACTACACTATATATGTATAAGACTATGGTCCAAGGTTCAAGTTTTTAACTATTGACCACAAATTACCATAGTACATTGACTAAGCAAAAAGCCTATTTAAAAGCACATTGGCAACAAGATAACCACAGTAGGGTCATGCTAGCAAAAACACTGGCTCTTGCTAGTAAAAAATCAAGTTCTTCTCAAGCATTTCAATGTTGTTTGTGATCCTTAAGTATATGCTGCCCATGACACAAAGTCTGAAAGTGTACAATAAACTGGAAATATGTCAATGTCAGGAGGATTAATTTTGCATTGGTATAACTTTAGGTGCCGATTAATGTCTACGGGAGCAATGAACAAGGTTTTAGTCTCTTCACAAATTCATTCTTTAGGTTGTAAAATGAGAGTCCCAAGAATGCAAGTAGTAGGGGAAGGAATGACAAGTTAATTCTTATCTTTCAGTGTCTAAAGCCATTTTTTTTTCCAAATGTGACTTCAAATGTATGTCAAATAGAGTTGGGTATTTTGTTAGGTAGCTCTAAGCCAGGGTCCATAGCAAACTGTGGCCCATGGACCAAATTCTTCCTGCCATCTGTTTTTGTTAACAAAGTCTTATTTGTACACAACAACATTTATGTATTGTCCATGTTTGCTTTTGTACGACAGTGGCAGAATTGAGTAGTTGTGACAGAAATCACATGACTTGCAAAGCCTAAAGTATTTACTTTCAGGTTCTTCTCAGAAAATGTTGGTGGATCCTCGCTCTAAGCCAATAACAATTTCGTGATACCAGGCAAAGATAAATTCGTCTTCATATTCAGCCACATTTATGAAGAAATATCTGGGGTCTCTTATCTCCTGTAATAAAATAAGGCCTTCTTTATTTTCAGGAGGGAGATTTTTGACTGTGTGAAACCTCCTCATGTTTAATGAACCCCAAGAGTCGAACTTGACTATTTTGAGTATGATTTTTAATAAACGTGCATTTCATAAATTCTCAATTTCTGGTTTCCTTGCTTTTTACTGAATGAAATAATTTTCAAAATTGAATTTGGTCAAGCAGCTTGATAAGTGTAGGCAAAATAAAACCTTCCTACACAACAAGAATATGGTCGCCTAAAAGATCTGTTTGGTACAGGTTTCTCAAGCAATAAAAAGGGTGTCATTTTTTCCACAATGGATGACTGAAAACCAAAGATACGTTTTTCTAAGGTCAGACCATAAGGAATCATAAAATCAATATTTCTAACATTTATGGATTTGCTCTCATTAGTTTTTGGCAATACATGACATCTTGATTTTTGAAAGAGGTTTACAAAATGGTGCAGAAAGCTTCTGGGACATGAATAAAATATATATTTTCTATAATTTTAGTGTAAACAAATTCCAAACATATGGATTACATTTCCTTTTAAAAATAAAGGGTTTTAGCATTTAATGGGAAAAGCGATTTGCAAAATATGCTTTGGATTTTGCCAAAACCGAATCACTCAAAATGTGCAATTAACTCTAAACGAAACCAAATTCAACTGTCCTTGCTATAGATGACTAAAAAAGACATCTCCCGTTGCTGTTCATGCCTTTCAGTTCCCAAGTCACAAAAGGGAAGTCAGAATGGGCTGTGAAATGCACTGTTCTCCATACAGTCATGCAGCAAATTGTAGTCACGCAGGACGGTGTTTCCCAGGGGAATATGTGCGACCTCAAATGTAAATCTATTTTGACTAGTTATGATGTTTAAGAGGAATGATAGAGAGGAACTGACGTGTTTCCTGGTATGGGATCAAGTTGTTAATTTCCACCAGCTAGGAAATGCTTATTTTTGTCCTGAAAGCTAAATAATCTGACAAAAAGTCTTCTACATTTTAATGACCTCTTATATTTGTAATGAAAGCAGTATAGTAGTAATAAATACACTGCTAAAAAATACATTCTTTAAGGTTTTTCTTAGACCACATTCATTTGCAGAAACAAACATTGCTATTTTAAAATCAAGGGAGACTGACTAATTGTTAGGATGATACACTGAAGAGTACTTTCCTGTCTGCAGTTTTGTAACTCCCAGTTGCAAGAGTCCAGCCAATTGTGGAGTAGGCACAACCCTAGACCGGGAGCCCAAGGCTCCTGAGGACTCTTATATCTACGAGTCCCTCCTCTGCTCTTAAAATAATACATGGACTTCCTTTGAGGAAACATAGAATTATGAATTAGGAGTGTTTTGGAATATGCAAATAATTCTCCTGAGAATTTAAATTTTAAGTGGAAGTTGTGGTAGAAGAAGACCTACAAGCCATTTGCAAAGAATTGAAGATGGTAATACAATTGAGGAGTATATTATAATGATGTAAATAAATTCTTAGTTTTGGACAGACTGGGGGAAAACAAAAGGGGATTATTTAAATATTGAAATGTAGGAGCATAATTAGATGCAAATCCACAATATACAGAGAATTATATACATGGAAGAATAAGCAATATAAATAAATACTCATGTGAGAGAGGAGGAAAATGATAGGAAAATAAAAAGAGGGAAAGAAATGAACACTGTCCTTCCCTTCCAGCCTTGTACAACATATTAAAACATGCATTTTATTGTCTCACAAAGTCTTCATTTTTCAAAGAACTATCCAGGAAAGAGAGGAATTTTATATTTTTATATATGTTTCTCCAATTCTTTGACACCAGAGAAAGGGCACAATAGTAGCAAAAGAAAACATGTAAATCTGGCATCTCAAAGGTCAACTTCTTTCATGTTTCGATAGTATATTCTTATTATATTGGCACTTTTAGAACTCAGTGTGACTAACAATTCTTCATGCTATGTGTCAATTTTTAAATTGCATGTTTCTTGCAAACATCACCGAGTCCATTAATATTTAGGGTTTTACATTTTCAGTTCCCACCAAAACTGATCTAAATGCAGAACCTACAGTATTGACAGAGCAAGGGGCAATAATCACCACTGTTCCTTGTAAATCAAAAGCTTTTGCAGTTCAAGGGATTGGGCCCAGCAGTCACATCATTATTTCTTGAGTTGCCCATTATGTGGTTAAAATTTACATAAATATTAGGCATACTCAGTCCCTTCCCTGTGGCTTTTCCAGAAGGACCACATTCCTGTATATTTATAAGCCACTTTAAAAGCTTCTTGTTGTTATAACTTGCAGAAATGAGAAAGCCAGAAATATAAAGAAGTCTTAGATTTGTGTAAATCAGTGTTGTGTTTGCAGAATCTTAGGAAGATTTCATAAGTAGATGCATAACTGAACTCTAGGAGGCATTTGGGGCAAGAGTAGCCTCCTCCATCTCTCTTTCTGGAAAATATCGTAGGTTATCCTTATTTTTGGCCATTATACACTTCTTCCCCTCTGCCTTTATTTTGGGGATCACTTTCCCTCCTGATACTATGTGACACACAGCCCCTTGCCACCTTCCATGAGAGCCTTCCACCTCTCTAACCTTGCCTCTTACTTTAAACTTCCCTCTTGATTTCCCTCTATTTTTATTTTATCAGGACTCAACTGCGTATTTCCTCTGCCTGGTTTACTTTTCCATTTCTAGTGCTTGTGGAGGCATCAACACAAAGTTTACTAAACTGTTTTTATTTCTTCCTGGGCCCACGGGAAGACTCTTGCATGGAGCAGGCTGTGGGATGATGTCTGCATGATGGATTTGGAGCCAGGGTGCCATTCACCCCTTCTAGACCTGGCCTCTTGGGAGTCCTGCAGAAATTTCCACCTTCAGTATTGGCCAGTTAGAGAGGATTTGGCAGTGTGGCTCAAGGCTCAAGGATTCTGAGGCTGTAGTGGTTGGTGGAACCACAAAATAGAAGGAGACTGGTTGAAGGAGAGCCAGCCAGGAGAGCTGTGTGGTAGAGACATCTGCACTGGACTCTGTATCAGCCCCAAAACCTCTACTGTGTTAAGCCACTGATATTTCAGGCTGTTTGTTATTGCAGTTTGCCTGTGCTGACTATTACAGTCATCTTTCTATGACCTTCAAGATTCATCTCAATCATCAGCCCCTCCCTGGAGCCTTCCTTCCTGTGGGCTTCCAGCACCTTGGTTTACTAGAAGGGTATACAATTTATCTAATCCTATAAATTGAAATTAATATTTTACCTCTTGCTCTTCTTTCTTGAAGACAGAACTTTGTATTCTAGCACCTATTATTGTGCCTGGCACAGAGAAGAAACAGGCTCAGTAAATCTCAGGGGATGTCCTCCCTTCTTGAAAAGAATGCATCACACAGGAGAATTTCAGGCACTGCAGCCCTGGGGGATGGAGTGGGTTTGGGTGATGACTGAAGGTGTGTGTATGGGGGAGTCAGCCACATGTCCCTCAACACTATCACCTCCTCTGTTTATTACACAAGGAATGCTTTGTCATCAGTCACTTCATAGAGAGTATAAATAAAGGCAAGTTTATATAATATAATGACTATGCTTCCATAATCATTCATTCAACAAGTGTTTGTCTTTGCCCTGGCAATGTTCTAGGTACTAGGAGAAAAGGAGTGAAAATGACAGACCACGTCCCTGCCTTCCAGAGCTGACTTCCTGAGCAAACAACTCAATGGTGAGATTTTACTATGATTATGAGGCCTTTCTGCAAATCGTTGCCCACCCCCATCTATTTCTCAGGTATGTGTTCCCATTCTTGCTCTTAGTTCCTTGGCTTCTCTTCTTGTAAGACAGTATTCTTAACTGGTACAATGTTGCCCACCAGGGGACATTTAGCAATGTCTGGTGACATTTTTGGTTGTAGCAACTGGAGAAAGGGGTGCTTCTGGCATCTAGTGGGTAGAGGCCAGGGATGCTGCTACACATCCTACAGTGCATGGGGCATCTCTGCCTGTTCCAGCCCCTTCAGCTTGGATGGAGGTCATGGCTCTTCACCTCCCACTGGAAAGTCATCCTTTGGGTTGCAAAGAATTGCATTCTAGGCAGTGCCACCAACAAGACCATTCCCTTCTGGGAAACCAAACAATCATTTCTTTCTATGGTGCTTCCTGTCTATTTAATACACACCTTAGCCCAGGAGCCAAGGGCAGGACCACGTGTGAGTTATACTATCTTAGTCTGTTTTGTATTGCTGGAAAAGAATACCTGAGACTAGGTTATTTATAAAGAAAAGAGGTTTTATTTAGGTCATGATTATGCAGACTGAAAAGTTCAAGGGCATGGCCCTGACTTCTGGTGAGTGCTTTTGTGCTGCACCGCAACATGGTGGAAAAGGTCAGAAAGGAAGCAGACACATACAGAGACGGGGGAACCTGAGGAGTGTCCTGGCTTTGTAACAACCCACTCTTGTGGGAACTGATCCATTCCCTTGAGAACTAATCCAGTCTCAAGAGAGCAAGAACTCACTCATTATTTCAAGGACCCCACCAAGTCATTCAGGAGAGATCTGCCCCCATGACTCAAACACCTCTCGCTAGGATCCTACCTCCCAACACTGCCAAACTGGGGACTGAATTTCAACATGAGTTTTAGTGAGGACAAACAAACCATATCCAAACCATGGTGTATACTTAGCCCTCCATCCTACCTCCCAACATCTAGGGTAATGGATGGACCTTTGGGTGCCCATTTTTAGACAGACAGCCAATCACAAACACACAGAGGGTGGCAAAAACATTTTCTTCACTTTTAAAATGACTGGCTTTGTAGTTAAGGTTACCAGATAAAATACAAACTCCTAGTTGAATGTGAATTTCAGACAAACAATGAACAGTTGTTTAGTTTAAGTATGTTCCATGCAATTGTAGGATACCAGCAATGTCATAAGGCCATACTTGAGACTTACCAAAAAGTTATTCATTATTTGAAATTCAAATTTCACTGGATATCCTTTTTTTGTTGTCATTTTTGGGTGTGTTTTTTGCTTATTTTTGTTTGTTTGTTTCTTGGCTAATTCTGGCAACTCTCTTTTCCGTACATTCAGGGCAGCATCAGGTATGAATCTCTGAGTTCCTTCTCCCTCTGGTGGCTCCTTCTCACTTTTCTCTTCCCTGCCTCTGACTTCCCAACCCCTCATCTAAAGACTAGTGCCACCTCTTTCCTTGCAGCGCTTTTGACCACTCCACTGAGCAACTTTGACACACTTTTTAAAACCCTTTCCACCAAAAGTGGATAAGAATGAGGAATGGTTGTGGGGTAAGCATCAGAAACTTCATTCTGAAAAGCCCTATGTTAGGAAAATGAAATGAATTAAAACTAAATGCAAACATGCTACTATTTTAATCAAACCTGGTTTTAAAAGAATTCTACTTTACAATAAATATGAATAAGAAAATGATTGAATTCTTCATACAATTCCTTTATATACCAAACTTTCCTTGGGCATGCAACATCTGATTTAATTTACTAATTGAATTACACAGCTTTCAAAAATATGAACTCAAACAATGTGAGGGAAATAAATATGGAAGAAAAGATGAGAAAAAGAAATCTGGGACAAGCAAATATTTTTATAGCAAAAAAGAAGATGAAAAGTAAATGCCTCAAAGAAAGCTTTATATTGTACTTGAAAGGAATTATTTGTAAGAAATGTAAAATGATTTTAGAGGAGCCTGTAATGTTTTTCTTTCAAAACAATTAAATAGGTCATTGCATTCAATAAATGCTTGTTGAACTGAATTAAAGACTTAGTCCCCATCTTCAAGGAGCTTTCAAACACTTAAAAAAAGAAAAACAATACAGGTGGAGAAATTAAATTATAAGACATGTGTGACCTCTGTAATTAGATAACAATGTTCTTAGAAATGAACAGTAACATATATGATACTGGTAATATGGCAGGGTACAGATGTGCCTTTTCTTTCTTTCTTTCTTTTTTTTTTTTGAATACAGACAGGGTCTCACTCTGTTGCCTAGGCTGGAGTGCAGTGGTGCGATCATGGCTCATAGCAACCTCAAACTCCTGGGCTCAAGCGATCCTCCTGCCTCAGCCTCCTGAGTAGCTGGGACTACAGGTGTGCGCCACAATGCCCAGCTAATTTTTAATTTTTTTTCTAGAGACCCAAGCTGGTCTCGAACTCCTGGCCTCGTGTGATCCTCCCACCTCAGCCTCCCCAAGTGCTGGGATTACAGGCATGAGCCACCCTGCTCAGCCAGTGTCTTTGAATAGGTACAGGCAATAAGTAATAAAAGTTGAGAGTAAAAAGAGATCTGAGGGGTGGGGAGCTGGAGCTGTCAAGCATGACTTCATGAAAAATTTGAGCTAGAGTTGAGCCTGGAAGAATGGACAAGAAGGCGGGCGTTTTGGATGAGAGAGTCACATGTACAATGGGGCAAAGATGGAATTGTGCTACAGTAGTTAGACCATGCAAATTATGACGGGAGGTTTAGACAAAAGAACAATCAGGTAAAATTCAAAGATATAGGAGGAGTAGATTGTGAATGGACTAGATTCCAAGGCTAAGACTTAGGGCTACAGGTGATAAGGCCTATAGGTGATAAGTGTCTAATTAAGGACTTTGTTATGCTACTATTATTTAAACACAGATTTAAATGGCCAGGTTAGAATGTTTGACCCTCACTGAAAAAAAAAATTCTTAAAAACAAATGACTTTCTTAAATCAGTCCCAGATAAGATGGGAAAGAAGATGATAGGGACTTTGGGGAGACCCACATGAGGCAGAATGGGCTGATTGATAGCGGCTGTTTCGACAATTAGAATTAAGTTCAGCGCAATGATTCAATTTAGTTCAACAAAATCAGGTCTTACATTTCAGCTTTTTAATAATTTCCACTCCTCCAGTGAGCCAGGAGAGATTGGTTTTGGTATAAGTCACTGCCACTCCTGTTTAGTCAACATTAAGACAGCAAACCAGAATGAGAATGTCCACGCTTGTGCTCTTGATAAGATAATCAAGTCACTAATGACTTCATCCCAAGCAACTGGAAGAAGGTGGCTATAGCTGGCTCATCCACTGAAATTAGTTATTTTTATTGTTGGGCTAAACCTTACTTTCCAAATATGTCAACAACATTTTGAAACCCCCTCTTTCAGTCTATTTCACTTCTCTTAAAGTTTTGTTTTATAAAAAGGATATTTTATCGTACAGGTGGATTTTGTTTGATAGATGCTTGTTCCAGAACAGATAAATCCCACCCTCCCTGCACTGTCCGTGAGAGACAGAAGACCGCTGCTGACACAGTGATCTAAGGCAGAGTGATGGATTAGAGCCTGTATTCTCTAGTCACAGGTGTTTTCACAGAGACAAGATTTTTGGTCTAAAAGCATCTTTGTTCTCAGATTTACCTTCTGAGTTCCTTTAGAGAAAACCTGCTTAATGAAACAAAGAAAAAAACAAAGGTCTTGCCAGATCAAGATCTGATACCGTCTTCAGGACAACAAAGAGACTAGAGTAGAAAAAATGGGTTATGTTATTCTGATTGTCACCAAATGATTTGAGCTTTGGCTAAGAGTTCTTTGTCTACATTTTGGGGCAAAACTGGGGAAACCAAAGCGCCCTTGTTCTTATATTTCCATTGCTGTTTGAAATGTTTAGATGCAAAGGATCATTCTCTCAGATAAATGACAGAATGACCTTTAGATGGCCAAGACCCATGAGTGGAGCCCCAGGCCATGACAGAGCTGAGGAATCAATGACAAATGATTCTATACACAATAAAGTTGGAGCTAGCATGACATTCTTTTTGTGGTGGACTCAGTTTAGTACTTTTTGTTGTTTTGTTGCTGGTGAAGATGGTGGTGGTGTTTCAGGGGATGGAATGAAATTTAGAGCTGTATTTGAATAAATGTCTTCAACTTACTCAAAAATAGATTAGGGAGATTAAAAAGAGGGATGGAATGAAAATCTACATATACAAAGAGCAATAAAAGTGAAACCAATCATTTTATTGTTATATTTTGAATATATATATTTGGTCTTGATCTCACTTCCTGACCTTTAAAATCTCCAGAGTGATAAGAGTGTCTTTTATATGCTAATTAGATGACTGGTGGCTGGGGTCTCCTAGGTAGCTGGTCACAGGAAAGACCAGCATGATTAGAGGGTTGGGACCCTCAGCCCCATCCCTCAACCATGGTCAGAAGCACAGGCTGCAACCTGTGCTTGTGATTTGTATCTGAAGTGGGGGCCAGTCTTATGGGACTGTGGGATCTTATGCTACCTCCAGGTAGACAGTATCAGAATTGAATTGAATTAAAGAACCAGCTGGTGTTCACTGGAGATTTAGCAGGAGCATTTCTTAGTGTGTGGAAAGAAAACCACGTATATCTGGTGTCAGAAGTGTTGAGTGACTATGTGGAAGTAGAGAGTAGGAAGAACACGTTGGCTTTCCCTATATCACTATATTTACACACTTAACTAATCTATCTTTTCAGAGTTGGATTTTATTTTTTCCATTAAAAAGAAAAGAAGAACCCACATTCTTGAAAAAAATTAGTTTTTTTCCAAAATAGAAGAAAACGGTAGTCAAAAAAAGAACATTTCTACTTAATATGATGGAATCGATATTCTAGAATTTCCAAGACTAAGGAAGGTGTAAGAAACTTTGCCAGATTGTCTTAAAACTCTTGATTTGGGGAAAGAATACCACTGTACTGGGAGGAAGCCCAAGCTAGCCACATGGAGAAGCTCCATGGAGAGAGATGCCTAACCAACCCCAACAATCCCCGCCATCCCAGACACCACATATGTGCGTGCAAAGGCTTCACATGACCCCAGTCCCAACCTCCAACCTGACAACTACCAGCTGAGATGTTGAGCAAGACCTATCAGCTGAGCCTAGTCCACCCACAGAATTGTAGGGACAATAATACATGTTTTTAGAGCCACTAAGTGTTGGGATGGTTTGTTGTGCTGCAATAGATAACTGGAGTAGTCCTTCAAAGTAACTTCAACACACGGATTTGGTGGTAACCAGATACAGAGGTTGTTGAGAGCCACAGCTTTGCCGCCAGGCTGCCTGGAGTTGACTCCATCAGTTCAAATCCTGACTCCATCATCTTAGTCATTATTTGCCTTCTCAAAATCTGAGCTTCTTATTTGTAAAATGTGGATAATGATAATAATAGTCTTTTTGAATGGCGGTTGTAAGGTGCAAAGAAATTACTGTGAAGTGGCTAACACTGCTTGTCAAAGGGTAAGCATGAAATACATTTGGTGTGTTTTTAGTATTAACCAAACTGGCCCTTAGAAACTCAAAGGCTTTGGTGGGGGATAACTTGTTTACTTATTTGGATAAGTGGTTTCTCTATCTGGACAATTTATTCTGCTGTTTCCAATGGGCTGACAGACTCTGGGAAAGAATTGTCTTTAACATGGGAAAAGCAGAAAAGGAGCAGACACATTCAAAGATCGTTTTGGGGAAATGATGTATTCTGTCTTACATCAGTGAAAAGCTTAATATTTCTTCTAAAAACCAACCAACAGAGAAGCAAATACAGAAATGAGTCGTAAGGCGTCTGTGGCAAAGCTAACTCCACTGGGTGCTGGGTAATGTATACTGTACATTCCAGGAATGGTGCTGCCTTGGAAATTTATTATGTGTAACATTTAATAAAGGGAAGAGCTTAACAAAACACCCTGGAGACCTGTGTTCTAATTGAGTATCTGCTTTGATGTCTGACTCAGGGCAAGTCACTGGAGCTCTGTCTCTTATTTCCAACTACTATAAAACAGGATTATGGGCACATTTGGAGCACCCTCAGACACTAAAAAATAAAGGGAAAGGGAGCAGAGCATCTGAAAACATAGATGCATAAAAGAGAATGGCCAGAAGGTATGCATGATAATATTGTTAGCATCAGGACCGTCTAGAGTTCCTCTGGGTTTCAGCAGGGGCAGACTGGGAGAAGGAACATTGATGTCCTGGAGTCACAGACACCTTTCCAGCCTGTCGGTTAGTGACACCAGAATGTTCAGAAAGGACCACCTTCTTATCTGCAGAATGAAGGGGTATATACCATATGATCTATGTACCACATTTATGGTATATACTATATGATCCGTATTGCACATCCAGTTATATGGACATTAGGGTATCATTTAGAAAACTCCAGCTGAAATCATACTCACCTGGCTTTGATCAAATTCAAGCCTTTAAAATCAGTGGAGAGCCTGTGGTTGACACCTTCTATATTGCTTTGAAAACTCACCCTGTAAAAAGTTAAGAGACTGGAGAATTTTCCAATGGCTGGGAAGGGCATGTCTATTGGATAAAATAATGAGAGGTGTCAACTGCAGAGAGCACTAGACTTGTTTCAGTTGTTTCACAGGGAGAGACCCCTTCTACTTTGAGAGAACTGCAGTTCTGAAGCCATCATTGAGAAATATTTGGCTTTTCTCAAATATGTGTATTCAGATTCCCATCTCCTATCTCTTGGTTTGTTGCCTAAGTCACCTTTATTATCATCATAATTCATTCCAAGTTTGGCACATTCTTTTATAGACTTTTAAAAAGCACCCTTCTCCCAAAATCATATGTGAATTTAGAGGAAACCCAGGTCTGCTGATGTGGAACTGGAGTAAGTAAAAGACAGTTACATTTAAATAGCTTGTAGAGGCCGGGCATGGTGGCTCACGCCTGTAATCCCAGCACTCTGGGAGGCTGAGGCGGGTGGATCGTTTGAGCTCAGGAGTTCAAGACCAATCTGAGCAAGAGCGAGACCCCGTTTCTACTTAAAAAAAAAAAAATAGAAAGAAATTGGCTGGACAACTAAATATATATATATATACATATATATATATATATATGAAAAATTAGCCGGGCATGGTGGCGTGTGCCTGTAGTGCCAGCTACTCAGGAGGCTGAGGCAGGAGGATCGCTTGAGCCCAGGAGTTTGAGGTTGCTGTGAGCTAGTCTGATGCCAGGGCACTCTAGCCCGGGCAACAGAGTGAGACTCTGTCTCAAAAAAAATTTTTTAAATAAAATAAAATAAATAGCTTGTAGAGAAGGTCATTGGAATCCCAAGTGGCCTCAAAACTATTAAATAGACTTAGAAAGTGGAAGGTCACTGAAGGCAGGTCCAGGTGCTTTGTCTTCTTTGCAATAGAAATTCCAGCACCTAGGAATACCCAGCATACAGTAGGTGCTCCATTAATACTTGTTAAAAGGATGGTGACTTAAAGCAGTTGGACTAGAGGAGCAGCTGTGTGGTGGCAGGTGGAGATGTTAGGGATGTGTGATTTTCGGAGGATCTTGTTTCAGAAACAACATAGGACCAAAAAAGACAAGACAGGAACTTCTGTAGGGTCTCTGCCTTGGCTTTTGGGTCAGGGAAGAGACACTCTAAGGCAAAGAAATTGTGTGGACAGACTCCTTGGGAATTGCCTGGTAAGGGTTTTGGTGTTTTGAGAAGAGAGTTTCATCCTGAAATAAAGAAATAAAGGGTATTGCTTCTTTTGGAACATGAGAAGTTCCCAGGGTGACTTTGGGTGCAGGAGCCATGACCGCTACTGCCTGTTGTATGTTACACTGAGCCCAGTGGAAAAAGCAACACCCATCCAAGTCTCCACAGAGCAGAAAAGGAGCATTTGTTTCCTAAATGGCCGACTGAGAATGGTAACTAGGGAGGGAGGATATGATACTAATAAGAGAGGACGTGCGGAGGACATCATTGTTGGGCCACTATCTTAGTTGGACCACCGTCTGGGTTGGGTCATCACCAAGACACCTATAGTTCTTGAAGAAGAAATATATATATATAGACACACATACATATACATACGGATTATACAGTCTCTGTTGTGACTGCTCAACTCTACACTGTAGCATGAAAGCAGCCATCACAACACATAAAAGAATGAGCGAGGCTGCGTTCCAATAAAACTTCATTTATAAAAACAGGCAGTGGGCCATATTTGGCCCATGGGCTGGAGTTTGCTGACCTCTGGTCTAGACTCTTGCTATTCAAAGTGTTCTCCATGGACCAGTTATACCAGCATCACCTGGGAGCTTCTTAGAAATGCAGAATCCCAGTCGCAGACCTCCTGAATCTGAATCTGCATGTTAATAGGACCCAGGCAGTGCATGAATAGCATGCAGTTTCCTAAGGAACCATCACTTCGTCCCATCACTGTTCCTCAGATCTATTGTGGTGGGTCTCTTTTCCCCATCCCTGTCCCACCAGATCATAGGTGAGCCCCTAGTTTTTTTGGTTTCTTCTGGGCATTCAGTTTCATTTTTAGCTGTTAAGAAAAAGTCCAAGCTGGGTGTGGCGGCTCTCGCCAGTAATCCTAGCACTCTGGGAGGCCAAGGCGGGAGGATCGTTTGAGCTCAGGAGTTTGAGACCAGCTTGAGCAAGAGCAAGACCCCGTCTCTACTAAAAATAGAAAGCAATTAATTAGCCAACTAAATACATATAGAAAAAATTAGCTGGGCATGGGGGGGCATGCCTATAGTCCCAGCTACTCGGGAGGCTGAGGCAAAAGGATTGCCTGAGCCCAGGAGTTTGAGGTTGCTGTGAGCGAGGCTGACGCCACGGCACTCTAGCCCGGGCAACAGGGTGAGACTCTGTCTCAAAAAAAAAAAAAAAAAAGTCTAGACCAACCTAAATTGGTATTTTTATATCAAATGCAATTCAAAGGTTCTCGGCTTTCCCATTGCTCAGCTGCCTCGCTTGGAAACCTCAGTGCAGCAAAGGGCAGGGGCTATTTTTCCCCACTGCCATCTTCAACCTTCTCTGGCTGCCTGCAGGTTCCGCCTCCTCCACAGGGGCAGCTGCGTGGAGGAGGAGAGATCAGGGAGCAAAACTTTCTATTTGTCTGATGCTCTTACAGTCTGGGGTGGGAGCCCCTTTGGGGCAGCTATCCAAAAGCTGGCTCTTTGTCACCTGGACCCTGCTCTTGTGGGATGTGGAGTACCTGGCTCCTGCAGGACCTCTGAGTCTTCCAGCTTCCTGACCATTCCCTCTGACCATGCGACCCTCATGTATTGAGGTCATCTTGCTTTGGAAGGCATGTCCTTGGGCAGGTCACACTAGCCCAGCTACCTTCAGCATCACTCTCTTAGCCTCAGGCAAACTCAGCCCCTCTCTTTCCCCAGCAGGCTCTGGAGGGGTGGGCTGTGCCACCCCCAGCCTCTGACTTCTCTTGGCCATGATGGGCAGAGCCAGCCAGCCCCTCATCTTCCAGCTTGCTCAGGCAAGTGTCAGGCCCTAGTCTTTGTGGCCCAAGTGCTGGGACATGGGGAAAAGCAGAGATCACTGAGGCCAGCTCCTGCCCTTGCAGGACATAGACAAAGCACTCAGCGCCCTCCCGAAGGGGAAGAGTGCAAACTCCAGAACGTCTCTTCTCTCTTTGTGCCACTCTCTTTCCCCCACGCCCAGGGTCCCCTCACGTGGAGACGGGTGGAAGGTGAAGAGTAAGGGACACAAGGGTCAGTATCAGGCCACTCAGCAAATCCTCCATGGAGAGCCTAGCATCATCTATTGTTTTCAGCTTCCAGCCCCAGCCAGAGTTCCAGACCAGGCAATTCCCACACCACAGCTGGTTAAAGCAAGTTAATTCCAGTCCCTTTATACACAGGAGTTCATTGGCACAGAGTCAAGTTAAGTCACTGGCATAAGAGGACTAGTAAGGGGAGAGCCAAAGATCTAAACCCCTGACTCCAAGGCTCAACTCTTCCCCTTGCAAAGCTTATCTATCTTAAAGACAAATTCTTCCAATCCTTCCAATTGCTTCAACAGAAGCAAATGAAGCCAGAGTTAAAATCAAAGTTGCTTGATTTCTAGCTAAGAAACTTTGCCATTACCCCATCTTTCTACTGTTTGTGAAGCAGAAGATTCAGCAGTGCTGTAGCAATCACATAAATAAGGAGAAATTTTTAACATTCAATCACTTAAGAAAATTCTGCCTTTTACATATATTCTGCATTGAGAAATCAGGACTAAATTGACAAGGGAAAATGTTTAGCGTGTGAAAAAAGTAGGTTCTGAACACAATATACTAAATGATTCCAGTTTTGTTTTAAAAGTACACCCACGTGCATATAAAAGTGTCTGGAATAGTGCGTCACATGTTACCGGTTCTTGTTGGTCTCCAGGAAGTAGTTCATGAGCTCTTCTCTATTTCTACCGATTTCATGTTTTCCTATAGTGTTGGAAGTTTATTCCAATGCTCATGTTACTTTTATAATAAGGAGTAAGGCAGATATTTATTTTGACAAAATATAGAAAGGAGAGCTGTTTGTTTTTAGCCTTTGTTCCTATCAATGTTCCATTATTTGTAATTTCCTTGTCAACCTAGAGGAGAGCGATGACCAGCCTTTGGAATTTTGGCAAGTCCTCTTACCTGGAATTCATAATCTATGTCATGTGGAAAAAAATATGATTTTCAGGGAAATGTGTGATTTCTGAAAACATGATTTATCAAACAAACTAAACTAAACTAAACACTTCAGGGAGAAAAATCCCGGAGTGTGTTTATGTAAATGTAGTATTCATGTTGATTCTGTGATTGGCAGGGCTTTAGGATTAGAGTTTTCTATGTATAAAATGAAGCAGGCAGGAGTCTGACCTGCCTTCACCTTTGATCTACAGAGGTTAAGGTTTAGACTGGGAGGTTTGTTGATTCTCCTACAGTATTTATTTCTTGGTTTCCTGATGGCCAATTTGAAAATCACGAACTCGGCCCCAAACCCACAAACTCAGTTCAAACTGCCATACTGAATGCTTTCAGGTAACAATCCAACTTGATTATAGTGAACTTGAGCTGGGTGAATGCGCCTCCTCCACAAATCTGCCACTGATAGCACTCAATTTCCCATGCAAGTAAAAAATAGTTCCTCCTTCCTTTAGGATTCTTCACACCTGTGACTATTGATTTACAAATCTTACCTGCCCTGGGATGTAAACTCCTTGCATTTAGGGACTATGTGTTATTAATTATTGGATTCCCCAAATAGCTTAGCACAGGGTCTGGCACATAACATACACTCAATGGCCTTTCTTTTGAAATGTAGTTATTTTTCTGCCAGTTACTCAGGCACAGAGTTTAGAAAGTTATATGGTTCCACAGGCTTGACTTGAAAAGCAGCAACTTCCTCCCCTTCTCTCTACCTCTTATTTTCTATTGCTCACATGCCATCCCTTTAATTGACTATTTTGAAATTCATCTTCATGCCTCTAAGGAACATGCTTATGTCACTACTTAATTTTTCACTTTGTGCATTATCCATTGGCTTTCTGTTTTGGAGGTTGAGGATGAAACTCTTATGACATCACTATCTCACTGCCACCACGACCCACATGCACACCTCTTATCCTCCAATCCTCAAAATATAGTCATTCTGTAACTGTGGTCAGATAACAATTGAGACTGCATGACCGTGAGAAGGCAGTGCTGTTGACAACGGAGCCGCCCAACGGTTTGTTCTCTCTGGAGACGGAAATGGTCTTTTTGTTTTTTTCAGTTGGCTTAGTTTTCTATGCACATATCAGATGTGTTCTCACACACTACCCTGGTTGCATAGCTCTCTTCTCATTATATTCAAACACAACAGAAATTTTATTCATTTCATCTTCTTGGGAAAAACCTCTTCCAGAGCTTCGGCCTGCTTTGCCCCTCCAGCACTCTGATGTCTCTCTTCCTCAACGTCTTTGGGATTTCCTGTTTCCTGTCTTCTTCTTTCTCATTTACTCCTTGTTGGGTGGAGTACATCCCCTGGTTGATTCCTGGGAGTGAGTGGCTGGGATGTAAATTTTTTGAGACATCGTGTGGCTGAAAATGTCTTTTCCCTTAATTGATAGCTTTGTCTTACTATGGAATCCCATGCTGGATGTCATTTTCCTCAGAAATGTCAAGATATTGCTTTAGTTTCTTTTAGCTCTAGTGTTGCTGTTGAGAAGTTCAATGCCATTTTGATTCCTGGTCCTTTGAATGAAATTGTTCCCCTCCCTCTGGATACTTTGACAATCTTCTCCTGGTGCTTAGTGGTCTTACATCTCATGATGAGATAGATATCTTGGTGCACATCTGTTGTCAAGCATTGCACTGGATGCACCGCGGGAACTCTTTCGAATTGAAAAATCATCCTGTCATTTCCAGGAATTTTCTTGGATTATTTATTTGATAATTTCCAATTTCCTATTTTCATTGTTCTCTACCTTGCAACCGCTATTACTTGAATTTTGTGTCTCTGGACTCTCCTCTCCCCTCCCCTCTGCAAAAATTTTTTTTCTTCTCCCTTTTTCCTTAACTTTAAGACTATCTTGGGCCGGGCGCGGTGGCTCACGCCTGTAATCCTAGCACTCTGGGAGGCTGAGGCGGGTGGATCGCTCAAGGTCAGGAGTTCAAGACCAGCCTGAGCAAGAGCGAGACCCCATCTCTACTAATAATAGAAAGAAATTAATTGACCAACTAGAGAAATGCAAATCAAAACCACAATGAGATACCACCTAACCCCAGTGAGACTGGCCTCTATCAAAAAATCCCAAAACAACAAATGCTGGCGAGGATGTGGAGAGATAGGGACACTCTTACACTGTTGGTGGGACTGCAAATT
>CAUYRT010004344.1:0-24328 GCA_963574885.1 Lepilemur ruficaudatus
AGCAATCCTTCTGCCTCAGCCTCCCAAGTAGCTGGGACTACAGGCATGTGCCACCATGCCCGGCTCATTTTTTCTATATATATCTTTAGTTGGCCAATTAATTTCTTTCTTTCTATTTATAGTAGAGACGGGGTCTCACTCTGGCTCAGGCTGGTTTCGAACTCCTGACCTTGAGTGATCCGCCCGCCTCAGCCTCCCAGAGTGCTAGGATTACAGGCGTGAGCCACCGCGCCCGGCTGGTATAAGTCATTTTTAAATCAAAATTAATTTGTCAAAAAATATCAATCTGTCTCAATGAGTCTAAGAACTTTATCTTACCTCTTGAGAGAAGTGGAGTGGCGCTGGCTGCTGCTGCTGAGCACAGAAGTCAGGATGGG
Organism: Lepilemur ruficaudatus; assembly: GCA_963574885.1. Taxonomy (NCBI): domain Eukaryota; kingdom Metazoa; phylum Chordata; class Mammalia; order Primates; family Lepilemuridae; genus Lepilemur; species Lepilemur ruficaudatus. The sequence goes on from CAUYRT010004344.1 coordinate 378, forward strand.
CGCGTGGGGGACAGCTCTGGACCTGGGGCCACCAGGCCTTTGCTGGGTTGTAGGGGCTTCATGTTGATAGGCAAGCACCCATCCCTTTTGTACTCTCACCCGCACGTTCCAGGCACATGGTGAATAAACAAATGATACTTGAAAATATCTCGAACCACATTTATTTATCCAATTACAGTCCTATCTCTTTTCTCAGATGACTGAGCAACTGAGGCACAACCAAGCTGAGTGAAGTTTGTTCAAGATCACGAAGCTGATGAGTGACAGACAGAATCACACAGAATCAGGTATGCCAGCTGATCTTTGAGCTCATCCTGCCTTCTTGTTGAACTGAAAAAAAAAATTCCTGGATGGGGAAGAAAGTGCAGGATTTCTAGAAAAAAAGAGAAGCAGTGCTAATGAGATATAATAAGAAAACTTGATATGTTAGACAGCAGAGTTTAATTCGACTCCTATTGCAGATTTTGGAGCAGGGAAATGATGCAGAGAAAATTAAACTGTTGCAGAAATCAGGCCTCAGAAACACATCATTCCCTGGAAGGGCTTGTGATATGCTGGAAGGTCTGTAACAGGTGAACCAGGCAAGGAGAGGACCAATGCCAAAAGCAGGGACTTGGGAGCCAGAGGAAGCTGGGTTAAGTCCCACACCAGCTGTGTGACCTTGGTCCCACACCAGCTGTGTGACCTTGGCTGAGTGACTTCATCTCTCTGGGCCCCAGTCTCCTCACCTGTGAAGTAGAGATGGCAACAGTACTTGCATTCCAGGGCCATTGTGAGAACTCTTGCATTCGGCCAATCCTTATTGAGGCCCTGCTCTGTGACAGGCCCTGGGCTGGGGATCATGTACAGAACAGCCAGCAGGACAGACCAAGTCCTGCTGCTATGGGTCATTCTGGAGGGGAACCGGTAAACAATGAATGAATAAGGCAATTTCAGATACTAAGGTTTTTGTGACAACAACAAAAACCCAGTAATGGCAGAGAATGACATGGTGGGTGGGGAAGGGGAGAATTCTTTATTTGGGTAGTCAAGGAAGGCTTTTCCTTGGAACAGCAAAGGCCCTAGGGGTAGGTCTGAGCAGGACACATTTGAGAGATGAGAGAAGGCCAGTGTGGCAAGCACAGTGTGAAGGTGGGCAGGTGAGACAGGCGAGGCCTGAGGTGGGGGCAGCAACCTGCCCAGACAGGGCCCTGGAGAGCATGGCCAGGCACTGGTGTTCCAAGTGCATTGAGAGACCTTGAGAGGCTCCAAGCAGGAACATTCCACATCCAAAAAATCGTTTTGTTTCCATTTTAAGAAGGCCACACTGTCTGCCTGATAAAGAATGGACTGGGAGAGATAGGAGAGGAAGCAGGAAGAGAATGCAGGGGGCCGTGGTAGGGGCGCAGGCAAGAGAACAGGGTGGCGAGCGGTGCAGAGAAGCTGGCAAAAAAAAAAAAGCATGTGTGAGAACTATATTAACTTGAAAAGATGTCTGTGGCCTGTTGTTAAGGAAAAAGGCAAGTTATATAATAAGGGACTAACATTCTACTTCTAGTTTTGGTTGTGTGTTTGTGTAAATATATTTTGGTGTGGTGATGGTAGGTGGGGGTTTTACACATTTATACATTTAGTTAAGCACATAAGAACATAGGAGGAGACATCCAGTTAGTGTTGATCACCTCAGAGGAGTGGGATGGAAAGGTGCAAAGAGCAGGGGTAAGAATTTTTCTTTTGAAAAAGTTAAAATGTCTATATAGATGCAAATATATACTTTACAAACCTTTGTATCATTTGATTCCTTTTTAAAATTAAAAATGAGGGATAAATGAGGGTCCAGTACTCAGAATATATTTTTATTTTATTTTTTTGAGACACAGTCTCACTCTGTTTCCCGGGTTAGAGTGCCATGGCATCAGCCTAGCTCACAGCAACCTCAAACTCCTGGGCTCAAGCAATCCTTCTGCTTCAGCCTCCCAAGGAGCTGGGACTACAGGCATGTGCCACCATGCTCAGCTAATTTTTTCTATATATTTTTAGTTGGCCAATTAATTTCTTTCTATTTTTAGTAGAGACGGGGTCTCGCTCTTGCTCAGGCTGGTTTCGAACCCCTGACCTTGAGCGATCCGCCTGCCTCGGCCTCCCAGAGTGCTAGGATTACAGGCATGAGCCATCGTGCCCAGCCTCAGGATATATTTTTTAAAAAACCTCATACACCTCAACAACAAAGACAAAAAAAAAAAAAAGTTTAAAAATGGGCAAAGAACTTAAAACAGATATTCCTGCAAAGGAGATATATAAATTGCTAACAAGCACTTGAAAAGCTACTCAAACAGCATCAATCATTAGGGAAGTTCAAATCAAAACCACAATAAGATGCTACACCACACTTCCTAGGAACCCTTGTTAGGCATAGAATTATCCTATGACCCAGCATGTCGACTCCTATGTATATACCCAAAAGAACAGAAAACAGATAATCAAAACTGAAAGCTGATTCTACAATTTGGGTCAGGCTTGTCATACTCAGCTAATAGAGTGCGAAGCCGGTGGGAGAAAAGCACTCAGGGTACAAAATACATTGCTCCAAGAATGTAATTCTCTGCAAGCTTCACTGCTGAAAATGCTTGTTGTAATCTGAAACTGGTTTTATCTATAGCATCTGAAATAACTTGCTACAACTCTAGGACTAATTTTGCCCACCGCTGCGAGCTCCCCAAACCAGTACCAGTGCCAAAGGACTTCCTCCAAGAGCAATAGTAACGTTTCTCCTTTTTCATAAAACCTCTAACGTTTTCTTTGTTCTTCAGACCTATGGAAGACCAGCTGGTCTGCATGTGTACCCTAAATTGGAATTTTTTCTTCCAAAATAAAACATTAGATATTCATTTCTACATTTTTATTTTGACTTCAACAAAATAAATGTTTACAGCAGCATTATTCATAATAGTCACAAAGTAGAAATAACTCAAACGTTGCTAGGTGGAAGAAGCTAGGCACAAAAGTCAGCATATTGTTTGATTCCATTTATATGAATTGCCCAGAATAGGTAAATCCATAGAGACAGAAAGCAGACTAGTGGTTGTCAGGGCCTGGGAGGAATGGGAAGTAAATGCTTCACGAATATGGGTTGCCTTTGGAGTGACAGAATTACTTCGGAACTAGATGAAGGTGGTGATTGCACAACATTGTAAATGTAGTAAATGTCACTGAATTGTTCGCCTTAAAATGGTCAGTTTTATGCCGTGTGAATTTCATAACAATTACAAAAAGAAAAAAGATTCTGGCTTGTCCACGTGCGGAGGGCAGGCTGGACTGGAGACCCCTCTCCCAGGCCGGAGTCCGAGGCGGGGTCCGCCCAGCCGCCTTGTCGAGTCAATACACAGGCTCGCGAATCATGAGGGCCACGCTGCTGTGAGAAATCCACAGCAGGGGTGTCCGAGAGGAGGCAGGCAAGGGAGGAAGACAGATGGGTGTCACCGCGGCTCCGGACTTTGCCACCCCTGCCTGGTCAAGCTGCTCTACCTAGGGTCACCCCTTGGCTGGGTGCCTGAAGGGACGGGATGGGACCGAGGGGCGGAGCCGCGGCGTGGGGAGGGCCACTTCCTGCCTGGGTAACCCAGGCACGCCCGGCCGGACCGGACGCGAAAGAAGCCGGAACCCCTCAGCCGGGGGTGCCTACGTTTCCGGAGGGAGCTCGGATCCTGACGCCAACGACTGCGACGCTGGGAAGCAGACGTCCGGAGCCTCCTGTTTTCACTGAGTCTCAGCGGCGGGAAAGCGGCGAGAGAGCTGCGGTGGCGGAGAAGCGGCAGCAGTGATGAGGCAGAAGCACTACCTTGAGGCTGCGGCTTGGGGACTACGAGAGAGCTGCCCGGGTCAGGCCCGATATCTTCTGTAAGAGGACGGGAGAGGTAGCGGGAGGCCAGCGGCGAGAGGGTGTTCCTTTGCCCCTCACGAATCTCTTTCTCTTTTACAGCTGGGCCTACGGTTCGTCACACGGTAAGGAGAACGCCCGTCTGTTACGGGTTAAGCTCTTGTCGCCCCGCTGACCTCCATTCCGCACAGCGCTTGGAATGAACCAAAAGAGAAGGCTGATCACCTCACTCCCCTCATTTCAGAAACCCCAGAGGCTTCTCAGTTTCGTGAAAGTTGCAAATTCTAATCTTGTTTGACCTTCCTCCTAATCTCAACCTTTAAATATTGTCGTGTCCCAGTACTCAGCCCTTGGACCTCTTTTCTAGCTACAATCACTTTGTGGGTGAGCTTTTCATCTAGTCTTGTGGTTTTTAAATACCATATGCTGAGAACGTCGAAATTTATATATCCAGCCCAGATTTCTCCCCCAAATTCTATCCTCATGCCTTCTTGACAACTTCTGAATGTCCAGTAGGCACTTCAGACTTAACTAATATATCCAAAACCTGAGCTTTACCCCCAACAAGCTTCGACAGTTATTCTCATTTCAGTAAATGGTAACTCTGTGCTTTCAGTTATTTAGCCCCAAAACCTGGGAGCCTTGCTTGACTCCCTAGCACCTCTCCTTCTTGCCCTCCCCCAAGCCAGTATGTCAGCAAATCGTTTTGGCTTTATGATATATCCAAAATCTAGCCTTTTCTCACCACCGTGCTCCAGGTCATAACCACCTCTTTCCTGGATTACTGCCAGTAGCTCCTATACATTTCTAGTTTGTTCTTAAGCCAGCAACCAGAATGTTTCTGATAAAAAACAAAGCTATTATAGATCATGTCACTTCTCTGCCACAAACTCTCAAATGGCTTCCCATCTCATGGTAAAAGTGAAAGCCCTTTAAAAGGACTATAAGGCCCTACATCATAGGCCCACATTACCTCTCTGACTTGCTCTCTTGTTCACTCACCTCCAGCCACACTAGGCTTCCTTGCTGTTCTGTTTCAGGGCCTTAGCAGATGCCCTTCCCTCTGCCTGGAATTCTTGCCTCACATACCTGCTTCCATTCAAGTTCTCCACCTTCTGGTCTCTTGTAAATGTCACTTAATGAACCCACTCTATTTAAAATTACAGTGACTCCATTAACACGCCCCATTTCCCTTTACTATCCTACTTTTTTCTTACTAGCACATAACATTTGACATTGTTATATTTACGTCTGCCTCCAAGAATTGTCCTTTTTTCACTGCTGTATCTCCAGCAAGAACTACCTGGCACTTAATAGTCACTCAGTAAATGAGAATGAATTTTTTATATTTGGCTGAGCTAAATTACAAGCACGGTCCTTAGCTCTTTGTAGTATTGTTATATCTCTAGCACTTATTAGCACAGTGCTTAACAACAGGTAGTCAACAAATAGTCATTGTGCTGTTTTAAAAATAAAGAATCAAAATCATAATGTAATTTACTATTTTGCTGTAAATGTGTTGGTAAAATTGGTGAAACATGATAGCTATTTTTTTAAATTAGTAGCAAGTAATGAGAAGTCACTAGATTTCAGATGTATTGGAAAGCCAATGGGATTTGCTGGCATAGGGTGGAGACTTGCTTGTCTGTTGCTGAAAGGAGTGAATGGATGGAATAATAGTATTTTGCTATTAGTAATAGTAAATTACTGCCGGTTTATCTTTTTGAAAATTTTCATATTTTGAGTTTGCTTAAGGAGAATGTATATATGCCTACATTAAATATTAATATACTTTTCTTTTTCACATTTATAATGTTGGCAGTTTGAGGTAACAAAATATTATGATTTGCTGGATTGTGAATTTCATTTGTATAATTTTAGACAATAATAGCACTTTTGAAGAAACGTGTCCATACTGTTTCCAGTTGTTGGTTCTGGACAACTCTCGAGTTCGCCTCAAACCCAAGGCCAAATTGACGCCCAAAATACAGAAACTTCTTAATCGAGAATCAAGAAATTATACACTCAGTTCTAAAGAAGCAAAAATTGTGAAAAAGTACAAAGACTCCAAAAGTGTATTGGTAAGATTTCAATTCCAATATGTGTTAATAAACTAGAATTTTCTTTCCTTTCACTTAAAATAAGGTAAGAATCAGCCTGAATATGACTCAGATTTATAGTAGTATATTTGAATTATCAAAATATATACACAAAAATTTTTCTATTAATGTTTCATTACAAGACTAGCTTATTTTTATTTTTTATGTTTACCTAAAACCAAACATCATGAGGTCTCAATAGTTCTCAGATCTCACTGCTGAGCACAATTATTTTCACAAATTTGGCGATTTTTTGAACTGACCATTATGTTTCTACCTGAATTACAGTTGTCAGTGTATTATTTTTTCAATGGTCCTTTTCTTCAAACAGCAGTACCTTATGTATTTAGGTACCAATGTCACTTCCTCAGTCATTCCCCTCCCCATGTCAGAGTATATATTTACATGTGTGCCCAACAAAGGTAAGTGCATCTTGTGTTCATTCATTAAACATTTATTTAGGGTCTATCATATGCCAAACAATCCTTAGTATTGGGGATATAAAATGGAATAAACCAAAATCAAATTACTTATGGTTTGCTATATGAAGGCCAGTATCAGATACATTTTATATTTTGCATATTCTGTGTTACATTTATTAATGTTAATGCCTTTGCTGGACTGAACATTATGAATAACAGCTCTTGTCTGGCCTAAGACTGCAATTAGTAATAAAAACTTGGATTGATATTGCCATATTTAGGAGTTTACCAGTATTGGACAGGTAAGTGCATTTTGCTTTGTCATAAAATCAGCTAGGCGTGAGGGCTCATGCATGTAATCCTAGCACTCTGGGAGGCCAAGGCAGGAGGATTGCTTGAGGCCAGGAGTTTGAGACCAGCCTGAGCACAAGCAAGACCCAGTCTCTACAAAAAATAGAAAAATTAGCTGAGTGTCGTGATGCATGCCTGTAGTCCCAGCTACTCAAGAGGCTGAGGTGGGAGGATTGCTTGAGCCCAGGAGCTTGAGGTTGCTGTGAGCTATGATGATGACACTGCACTCTAGTCCTAGCAATGGAGGGAGACCCTGTCTCAAAAAAAAAAAAAAAAAAAAAAATTGTTAAAGGGAAAAAGAGGAGAGATAAAATACTAAAGTGAGTCAAATTCACTTTCTTAGTTCTTAGAGAATTGTATTTTTCAAAAAACATCAGTGTGTCACATATTTTGAAAATGTTCTTGAATGGGAAGATGATAAATGCTGCCTTGCTGTCTTCCAGTATTTTGCCCTCATGAAGCTTACATGCTAATGTATTTTAATCAGAGGTTAGCTACAAGGGTGCTAAAGGTGTTTGTTTTGTTGATTTATATATATATATGTGTGTGTGTGTGTGTATACATATAGCCCCCTTCCAAAAAGTGTAAATTAACATAGACCTTTGATACATGCAGATCTTCCATTGGCATTTTCACCTGTTCATGAACATCAGAGTACTTCTCACCTAAACCAGTTTGTATTGATTTTGCTGAGGCATGGGCTGAATCCTATGCATTGTGAGTTAGATATGTAGAAGAAAGGAATTGAGCTAGAAAATGGACTACTTCTTGAGAAATGAATCCTTAAAAGACAGTTAACCTCTAGAGGCAATGATAGAAGTGAAAAGGTTTGAGAATATAACTTATTTGATTTTATAAATTACTTTAGACCTATTTTTACAAAATTGTGAAGGTTTTGAAGGGACCACGTAAAGTTCCAGTGATATTCTGCCACATTTTATTGGGAAAAGGCCTGAAGTTCATCTACAAAAAATACTAAATGTCTGCTATTACCAAAAAATCCTTCCAGATGTTAAAGAGTATCATCCCCAGTTTCTTCCCCAAGTCTCCCCAAACACAGTTTTATATTGAGAAAGTAGAGAGTTCATTATCTTTAAAAACCTATTTTAAATTAAGTATAAATGTTTAGCCATTAATTTTTCGTTGAAGATTTTCTCATTTTAAATTTGTCTTGTCTGATTCCTGCTGCTAGACTGCAAGCTCCCCAGGGGCAGCCTCTGTTTTACTTAGCCCTATAGTACCTGCTGTAGTCCTTGACATAAGAATTCAAAGAATATGTGGTTTATGGGGTTAAGTTATAAGAGAAATTGAAGGACTGATATTTCTTCTTTTTATGGTAGTTGGTTACTTGTAAAACATGCAACAGAACAGTTAAACATCATGGTAAAAGTAGAAGCTTTCTGTCAGCATTGAAGAGCAATCCTACCACTCCTACGAGTAAACTCAGTGTGAAGACACCAGAGGGAAAGACTCTGAATTCTGCAAACCTAAGTCATGATATGTCTCGTTCCAAAGGCAAAAGCCCAGCATTGATTTTCAGGTATCTTGATCCATTAACTTTATTTGCATTGTCAGTGTTACCTCAGGTATTTCTTCTAATTTCTTCTGTTTAATATATGTTCGTTAAATATGCCATACAGTTAGGACTTGGCCATTTTGCCCCCATACCATTTTCTAATGTCATATAATTCTGTATCTTCCATGCTTTTCTCAATGCATATGACTTCATGGCATATTCCTCTACTTCCAACCTCTCCCTGGGCCTATTCCCAGTTGCCTGCTAAATATTAATATATCCACTTCAACCCCCTACGTGTCCAAAACTTAGTTCTTCATGTCCCCACAGCTAAACACTCAAACCTGCCATCCTCCTAAGTTCCCTGTTCTGTGAAGGAGCATGCCCTTCTGGACACTGACCTAAAATGGCAGTCTATTCAAAAATCCCTTCCCCCTTTGGTCCTTGTCTCCAGTTTCTGTCTATTCTTCCAGGCTGTTTACATCTGTTCTCCCTTTTCTCCCTAGTGCTGCTATCCTGGTTCAGGGCCTTATTCATCTTTTGTCAGTACTACAATTATTTCCTAGTGTGTCCCTACTTTTAGTTTCAAACCCTTGTCTGATCATCTTTCTAGAGCATAGCTCTGATTAGAAGCATTTAACACCTCACTCTGCAGCATATGAATCAAATACTCCAGTATGGCTTTCCAGCCCTCACTATCTGGCACCAATCTGCCTGCCTGTCTTACTTTGCCTTAATTCATCCTATGTGCCAGCAAAACTGAACCATTCGCAGTATACTTTCCTGCTCTAAGCCTTTGCTCTTGCTCTTTGCTAGATCAGAAATTCCTGAGGAAATCAGAATAGGGATTTGTCAAATGATACTAAGTTAACTATATTACTGGACACATTTTAGTAATTCTCAATACTTTATTTACTATGATAGTAAAATTTAAATTTGATTCCATAGAAACTATGAAAGGAATTTTGGAACATTTTGCTACAAAAGAAAAACTGAGTTTGGTAGCCTCTGGAATATAAGTAACAAAATTCAGCAAGAATTAGATTATCTCTGCTTATTGAATTTACTGTTTTATATTTGGCTTAAAGTTTTTAAAATTGGGTAAGAATTAAAATTTCAAGTCTCGTTATCTCTATTCATGATTTAATTATTTTGATATTTGGTATGATAAGAATTCATCACAGAAGTTTTCATTTTATTGGATAAGTATATCTAAAAGAAAATTTGGCTTTTTAAAATAATTTCTTTGCATTTAGAACAGACTACTTCTTAGATATATGCAGGACTGGGAAAGTTATTTCACATTTATCATATAGATGAGGAGTCAAAAGAGAGATCAGTCTGACAAACCCCAAATAAGGGTTCATGGGGATGGAACACAATTGGAGGGAATGAAATACACACATACCAGATGGGGATCATTTATTCAGTGGATATTTTTAGAGCACCTCCTGTGTGCCTGGCACTGTCAACAAACACTGGAATATACAGTTAGTAATGAAAGGTGTCTGCCCTGTGGGGCTTCCATTCTAGTGGGGAAGACGCAATGGAATGGTGCCTATGTAGGTTGAGATCCTTCACTTTTGAGTGGTCTTCAGCTGTGAAGAAGGAATATGTAGCCATTGCCTGTATATGGCTATAATACAAAAGAGTAGAAAATGATTCTAGTAGCAATTGTCAACACTGTTTAAATTGTCATTTGTCAGTATAACTAAGTGTGGTTTTGTCTCTTTTCAGAACACCTACATCTGAATGGTCAGCATCTACTGGCTCCTCAAATAATATGAGCAAAACAAAGAAACACTTCTCTCGACTAAAAATGTTGCTTAGTCAAAATGAATCCCAAAAGAATCCAAAGGTGGACTTCAGAAATTTCTTATCTTCGCTGAAGGGTGGACTTTGAAAATAAGAAATGCCTAATGCAATTTCTGAAACTAAAGTTAGTAAAACAACTTTTTAAACATTTATTCTTTGAACACGAAGAGGTCTAAGAGCATACTTTTCTTGGCATCCTTCAGTGTTTATGGGGAAAATATCTCACTAGAATGAGTAAGTGTGAAACCTGCCTGCCTCACAGGGTGGTTGTGAGGATCAAAAAATATATGAAAGCTCCTTGTAAATAGTAAAGCTATCTGTGTACATTGAGTGGTGATATTTTCTCTTGCCTTAGCAGTTTTCATTATTTACGTCATTTTCTCTCAAAAGGAAATTGAGACGTTTGAGAGGGTCTATTCACTCATGAAGGTTTCTTCCACATGTCTATAGCCCGTTGCTAATTCAGGAAAAGGATCAAGTGTGTGTCCTTATTTTCTCACAATCATCTGTGTAACTATATTAGTAAAATCTGAACATTATTCCTATTTTGTATGCAACAGTAAATATCTGGGACATTCCTGATTATAGATGACTTAATATACTGAAATATTCATTTTTACAACTTTCTATTGTTCCTATAGTAATATTTTACCTTAAAGTGGCATTTTAATTTGCTCTGATGACTTATTTTCTAGCTCTAAAAATTGTATCAAAACATAACATACTAAAGTAGGAATAGAATGGCGATTGCCAGAGGCTGAGAGGTGGCAGTGGAGGATAAATAGACAGGGAAGGGGAAGCTGGTCAAAGGGTACAGAGCTTCAGTCAGGAAGAGGAATAAGTTCTGGTGGTCTACTGCACAGCATGGTGACTACAGTTAATAATAATGTATATTTTAAAATAGCTGAAAGAGAGGATCTTAAATGTCCACAAAGAAATGATAAATATTTGAGGCAATGGATGTTAATTAAATTAGTCTGATTTGATTGTTCCACAATGTATACATGTAACAAAACATGACATGGTATATATATTATTTGTCAGTTAAAAATAAAATAAATACTAGCCCTCTGGAAGGCTGAGGTGGAAGGATAGTTTTTGAGCTCAGGAGTTTGAGACCAGCCTGAGCAAGAGTGAGACCCCTGTCTCTACTAAAAATAGAAAAAATTAGCCTGGCATGGTAGCGCATGCCCGTAGTCCCCGCTACTCGGGAGGCTGAGGCAGGAGGATCGCTTGAGCCCAGGAGTTTGAGGTTGCTGTCAGCTAGGCTGACACCATGGCACTCTAGCCCAGGCAACCGAGTGAGACTGTCTCAAAAAAACAAATATAATAAGATAGAAATCAATGAGCAAGAGCTCCATATGTCAATCTGGGTGAATCTCACAAGTGGTATTAAGCAAAAAAAAAAAATTATTCTTTAAGTATAGTCTGTTTCCAAGCCTCTCTGCTGCTAAACTTTTTATTCATTATGGCTTGGCACACTGAAAGACTCAAGGTTGTCTTATAGTTGCATGAAATAAAATTATGCTAACTAGTGTCAGTACCAAAAGGATGATGAACTGGGCCCTGCCTTCCCTTTGTGTCCCCAGCATCTAGTATAACACCTGGATCATGGTAGCTACTTTACCTTTCTGGCTAACTTCTCAGTAGAACTTAAGTTTCTGGCCGGGTGAGGTGTCTCACACCTATAATTCTAACATTCTGGGAAACCGAGGCAGGAGGACTGCCTGAGCTCAGGAGTTCAAGACCAGGATGAGCAAGAGCCAGACCCATCTCTACTAAAGATAGAAAAATGTCTCAGCTACTTGGGAAGCTGAGGTATAAGAGGATTGCTTGAGTCCAGGAGTAAGAGGTTGCAGTGAGCTACAGTGACACCACTGCACTCTAGCCAGAGTGACAGAGTAAGACTCTGTCTCACCAAAAAATAAAAATAAAAATCAGCTACGTGCTGTGGCTGGTGCCTTTAATCTCAGCTACTCGGGAGGCTGAGGCTGGAGAATCATTTGAGGACAGCAGTTTGAGACTAGCCTGAGCAATATAGTAAGACCCTGTCTCCAAAAAAAAATAAGACAGTAAGAATCACAGAAAATTCTGACTCAGTAAGCATGTGTCCTTTTGCAAATGCAGTTTGGCAAACACTGCCCTAGGGATTCCCACAGATTTCTAGTATTCCCCAATTTGGTTTTAAATTCAAGGCAAAAGGCCCTGGGCTCTACAAACTTAAAGGTACTGATTGAATCTGTTCACTCAAAAGCACTTAATAAGCACTACACTAAGCAGTAGATCACAAAAGATGTAGTCTTGTTCTTTGTCCATAAGGAACTTTCTATGTAATGAACTGTAAAACCCATACTTTATTATATTCTTACCTGTAATTGCTTGAATATTTTAAACCATGAAGCAAGTCGTGGACTTCAAAGTTGGCCTACTGCAGTGGCTGTCAGAATCTTAAAACACACTACTATCAGAATTAAGACCATCAGGCCTTACCCCAGACCTACTAAACCAGAAGCTTTGGGAGTAGGGCCTAGCCATCTGTAGTTTAATAAGCCCTCTAGGTAATTCTGATGCTCGATCAAGTTTGGGAACTACTGACTAATCTCCTTCAGCGGTTTCTTTACCATACGTCACTGAATACTTCCAGTACTTTGCTTCCCTCCCAGTCCATTAATCTTTCCCCTGTCCTCCCCATATCCAATGAATGAGACTCACAGAAATAACCTACACATTCAAAAAGAACATGAAACTTTATTAAGAACTCTTGTACTATCATCGGATACAGCCAAAGAAAAAAGGGTAAACAAATAGGGAAAGTTCATCTTCCCATGTGCTATTGCCACCTCAGAACAGACTTGTGTGTGGATGGCTGGAATTACATTTGGCAACAAATGCTCTGTATAAATAAATTCATTAAATAACACAATGTTCCCTTTCTATACAGAGAAGAACTGGGTTTACACTTTAAGCTTTGATATAGTGCAAAAACTATGAAACAAGACTACATCTTTAGGAGCTATTTCTTAACAGAATACAAAGCAGTTTAGTAGCCTTATGTTATTTCACATAATGTAAATTTTTAGAGTGGAAAATTCAGAAAGCACATTCTAACTTTCCCAACTAGTTAATTTGTACTTGTGAGTTTCTGCTCTCTAAAGATTTCTCAGAACCAGTTCAATAAATAGATTTTAAAAGATGAGTTGCTCATCAGCAGTGACAACTGACAACTTAGTTTTGTTCTTTTAATTCTGCAAATCAAGATGACCAGGTCATCCCAGCCTTTTCTGATTCTGAATGATTTCTTATAGAAAAGCCCTAATTCTGAGTGCATGTGAGAAGAGGTACCAGCATAGCTGCATCTGGAATAGTTTTCCTCGAGAGGGAGGCTGGCTATTGAGCACAGCTGATATTCTTAGCCTCTGGGTTCCCCCCCAGCCATGGTCCTTTTACTTACTGTAGTGATGGAAGGAGCAGAGGGAGCACCAGGGAATCTGTTCAAACTGCCACTCCAGACAGCTCTCTGCGCTGTTTGTGGAGAAAAGAGTGATGGTATCCATTCAAACCACAGTACCCCTACTGCAAGTGTGCTGACCTGCTTTGCTCTTGAGGGGCCAGGCCAAACTGCACAAAAGGGTGCATGATTTGCCTCAGGTACACAATGGAGAAAATGCTCATGATTTAGAATTTGGTATTATAGTACCCCCATCTAACCCCATTCTTGAGAAAATGTAATCTTCCTTCTAAAAAGGAAGACTGTTCACTGCTAAGGCTTACCATGTTAACTATCATAAGGCTGAAGACACAACTTCTAAACTAGACCATACTGTCTGTGTTCAGTTAATGAGTTAACCAACAACTGAGGTTTGTGGAGGATCAGTCAAGGGGTGGGATTTAGGTTCTTGAGTACTATCACTTATCACAAATCTCATCAAGCTCTTTAAAAAAATAATGCATTTTTATCATAAATATTTAGAGAAGATACTGGCATTAAAATCAGTATCTAAGTCAGAAGTCTGTCCTAAATGGTGAAAATATTTCAACAAACTTCTAAAAGATTTCAAATCTTCCCAGGAGTACATAGTTTATAAATTAGTTTTAAATGGGAAAAAATATATATTTTGAATGGATAAATCACCACTTTAGCAGATCATAAATAAGGTCAAGATACTGATAATAAGTTAACACAAGTTTCTGCTTTCACATCAACAACAATAAAAACTAACTTACTTGGTATACTTTCCTAACACATATAACCAGGTTTTATAATTGTGCATTTGTTACCTCTCCCTCCTTTGCTGAATCTTTTTCTTCCCTTTCCTACACCTAGGGACGGAGGTACACAGCACAGGCAGACACCCCATGTGTGAGTCTGAATGCTGCACACCATTTCCTTATTAGAGTGTTGTTACAAATGCTGGTTAGGATCTATTATTAGTAATCTGTCAACCACATTACAAGTTAAGTACATTCACGGTTAAGTGGATTAGGTTCCCAGGTGAGCTTTCAGTGGTAGTGTTAGAGAACCAAACTATTTGTTTCTGTGAGAAAACGCACCCCAAGTCCCAAAAGTTGACTAAAAAACTTTGGAATATAAGCCATATATGGATGGGGACTACTTTATATGTGTCTCTGTTTCAGAGAGAGGTTCAACTATTAAAAGCACTGTTTCCAGAACTATTGGCTATTAAATGTTTGCCTTCTTCACATTTTATTCATTTTACCTATAATCTCTAATATTGAGAAAGAAACAAGAATGAAGCCATTCAGAATAGTGAGACATAACTGGCCTGTGGGACTTAAAAAGATGTTTATTGTCTATCTAATTTGAATCTGCTTACAACAAGAAAAATGTCTAATATGTAAAGCAATGAATGAAAAAATGTTTATCTTAAGTCATCAGTGAATACAAATCTACAGCTTAACAATGTGATTTAAAAAGAAAGCAAGAGAGCATGCAACTGCTCTAACACACAGGGTTAGAAATAAAAGGTAAAAGTACATTTGTTTTGGTAACTGTAAATACACAAATATAAAATTAACCAGATCTACCCTGTAGTGTAGCACTGCTTAATTGCCAAATATGCAGTCATTCAAAAACTTTAAGGAAACATTTAAAATGTTCCAAGCTACTTGACTGAACATTAATGAATATTGTGTTCTTGAGCTACCAGAGCTAAAATTACTATTGCTTTTAAAGTTATACAGCTAAGGAAATAATAAAAGTATCATTATTTCATGTGTCTTTTCATCCCTTAGATGACTTTTTGTTAAAGGGATCAACTATGTTAAAAGGAGACTGACTTGACAAATAGAAATCAGTTCCAGAACCAAAGTTGTCCTCTTGGTAGAATGTCAAAATTTATAACATTTCCCAAGCATTGCCATATTAATCTACTCAAAAAATTCTTAACAGTTTAATGAATTTAACTTCTTTTTATTCTGTACTGGCAGTTGGAATGGAACCCCTACAGTGCTATTGGAGAAAAGTTCTCTAGGCTTTGATCTGACCCTCAAACTGACATCCATGTTTAGTGTTAAAATTAAATTACTGACCTTTAGGGAATAAGGAATCAAAGGCGTGGAGAGGCACAGAGTTGATATTTTGTTTGAGGAGAAGGATGAAAATTATGTTGGAACATTTAGTCCCTTTTACAATCAAGTCCTAACTATACCATAATAAAGTCTCAACCAACTCCTGACTAGTTATTCCCCTAAAGGAATTACATAGTATACAATGATTAGTTACCGAAGAAAATAAAGAAAAACAACTGAAAATACATGAAGAAACAGAAACATGGAATTTCTCACAAGGCCCTGGATCAAAAAAATTTACAAAAAAGATCTTTTGAAAATAATCACTATTTGTGAGCTTATTATTACACAGAGATCATCACTTTGTTTAAGCTAAGTCATGTTAACTTATCAATAAAATAGTAAACAAACCAACATTTTAAACAATTTTATAAATTACTTGTTTCTTTTGTTAAGTTTTACTCTCCCAATAATATACAAAAATAACGCTACAGGACTATCCACCTAACCTGTCTCCATTTCTTGCAAAGTCCTGGGACTTGGAAAGAGACTGGTCATCAATCTTCACTGTAGATGTCCCCCGCAAAGGGCAGGTGCATGTGGCTGCCAGTGACATTGGGCAATCGAGATAAGTCTGGCAGGCTCTGGATCCGGGACCTGAGTTCTTTGCGCACCAGGGAAACTCTGGCTAACTTGCGCTTGTATTCCTGTAACATCAAACCACTTTCGTTAGCATTTGGGGGTTGAAAGAGCTATCTAGCTAATAATGCTCTACATAAAATCTGATACTATACTCGGTTAACACCAAATAAACAAAGACTATTCCCATGTGAGTTTTAGGATCAAAAGAGGAGCTCTGGAAGCATATAGCTAGGTAAACTCTATTATGAAAAAAACACAATCTTTAGCTGTTGCTTCACACCTGTAGAAAGAAGGCTAACATTAATATACTTAACCACAGCATATAAGATTTTCAGGTATCCTTGAGTTTGGACAAGAAAATAAATCTTGTATTTATTTTCATAAACCGAAACTGAAATTTAGTAAGAAAATCTGTGAAAACTCAGTAAGAATGGCAATTTGTGGTATTTGAACCAAGATTTCTCCCTCTCTCTACCCTCCCAACTCAGCAAGGCAGTTTCCACTCCACACAGCTGCAGCCAAGAACACAGGATTATTCTTCCCACAATTCCCATTTGGAGGGCTTTGTTCCCAGAAAGTGCAGAACAGCAGTATTTCTCATCCTGCTCCCAGCTATTTGGTGCTGAAGCTAAGACTTAGTCTGGAGCAATTAAGAGCCTTGGAGGATCCCTTCTGCACAGCCCCTAAGAGAAGTTCTTCCTTGGGTGTGGAGCACTGAGGATCCTGAGGCCCTGATAATTCTCACCCCCAATTCATGAGGTGGTAGTTCCACAGCAGAAAAGGCAAGTCAAGACAACCTCAGGCTGCTATGCCCGTCCTCTCATCAAGAGCTCAGCTCCTAGAATTGGGTATCACTCAGAGAGCTTGCCATTGTACCCACCCTCAGTTCCAGAGTCCTAATGCAGTCTCTTAACTCAGAAAAGCAAGCAGTAAAATAGGTATGTCCATGGCAATTCACGATTACTACAGTGCATGGTGGAAAGTAGAGATTTGTTTTCTTTCCAAATACGCTCACACAGAAGTTCTGAGAGGACCGCCCTGGATACAGTACAGAAGAGGAAGCATCTGAGAAAGAAACTCAGCTAGTTTACTGCAACTATCCAGGGAAGAAAGGACTAGGGCCTGAACCAAGCCAATCGTAGTAGTGATAGGGCAATGTACTCTACAAACCACACTGTATATACATAATACCTTAAAAGACTAAAACAATGTTTACTAAGAAAAATCAGCAGGAATTGGTTATGGTTGTGATGTGAGGAATGGAGAGTTTTCAGGCTTGATGAGCAGGTGGATGGAGGTGCTGATATCTGAGACAGTAAAGAAAGGGGTAGAAACTCCTTTGGAGAAGGATAAAGAGTTCAGTTTTTAGTATGTTAAGTGTGAGTTATCCATGGGATTTCTAGGTTGCATTTTGATAAGATTCCAGCATTCTGAGCCAGAAATAAAGATTTAAGCTTTACCATCAACAAATAAACTCTATCTAAAACCATGAGATGCGTGTGAGCCAATTAGGTTTACATAAAGACATATACAGTAGTGTTTCTCAATCATTTTAAACCTCCCTTCTCCACTCTTTCGTCTGCACATCTGCCATGAGCGAAGATTTTTCTCAAACTTTACTTTTTGTGGTATGCTTCAATAGAAATATATGTATACTGAAACTGACTTTCTAAACTATCCATCATACCACACCACATCACTTGGATTCTAATGTGTCCACCAAAAGGATGGCATCTCCCCTCCTCCCTCTTCTGGTTAAGAGTCACAGATACATGTGAAGGAAGAGGAGTGGCCTAATAGCAGAACACAGAAATGTTCTCAGGGTTAAGAATTATGGAAAAGCAGTAAAAGTGAACAAGGATAGAGTAGTAAGCATATATTTGGAGTAAGCATATATCTGGAAAGTTTCCAACTTTTTTCTTAAAAAAATACTGGCTTTTCCAACAGATGTTTGGAGTACTACACCTATAATCTAATCCTTTGAGGAAAATATCATTCATATCCATTATCTGAATACCTCAGTAATTATCTTCAACTAACTCAAAATATCTGCCATCCAAGTTCTTACAGGAGAATTCAATAACAAATCAGCTGTAATTTGGTATTTGAAAAAGGTTCACCTAAAAGCATTTCATGTTTGAAAAGTTTAACAGATTCCCACTTTTTAAGTGTGGGCTATGCATGGTGGCTGACTTCCAAAGAGCACAATATGAAGGGGACGGAAAAACTTTACAGTGGAGAAACCTGACAAGTAATACCTAAGCCAGGTGGTCACAGTCATGAGTCATGTTCACACTGTAAGTCATGTTCATAATGCAAGTGACAGCTCAAATTCCAAAATTTATATTGAACCTTCCCAATTACTTCTTTCACATATGAATTTTCACTACGGCTTTTTGACAAGTAACAATGTACTGTTTTGACATCCTACTGACTATTCACACATATAGGATACATTTTTTTCCCTCTATTTCCACAGGTATTGAAGGATACACTTAAAAAAAATCAATGGATGAATGAAATACAAAAGAAAACAATTTTTTTAACCATCTGAATGGTTAAAGCCCTTTCACACACAAGTATTATACATGTATTTTTCTTAAGAAACGCAACATTCAGGCCAGGTGTGGTGGTTCAAGCCTGTAATCCTAGCACATTGGGAGACGGAGGCAGGAGGACTCCTTGAGGCCAAGAGTTTAAGGCCAGTCTGGGCAACATAATGAGACCCTGCCTTTATAGAAAAAAAAAAAAATAGCTAGGCATGGCATGCACCTGTAGTCCTAGCTACTCGGGAGGATACCTTGAGCCTAGGAGTTCAAGGTTACAGTTAGCTATGATTGCACCACCGCACTCCAGTCTTAGTAACAGAGCAAGATGCTGTCCCTAAAAAAAAAAAGAAAGAAAGAAAGAAAAGGGCAACCTTGGTAAGCAAAATACAAACATTTTTATATAATGGTTTAGCTCTGTGCTTTTAAAAATAATTTTAGAACAAGGAGGATATAAATAAAACGAAGAATTCATCTGAGCATCTTTTCTACTACAGACAAGAAAACCAACTCTGCACCTTTTTGCTCTATAAATTTTGCCCTTCTTCCCATCATCCAACTTTGTTTAGGCAATGGCCCAACTAGTAAGTATATACTTTAGTGTGTATATGTGTGTGTGTATGTGTGTGTGTGTGTGCGCGTCTATCCACCTGTGTAACCAACCACCTAGATCAAGATACAGGCTTTTCAGAACCCCAGGCTTCCTACTACCCCTCCCAACTTTTAACGACTATTTGTCAAACTTGAATTAGCTAAATACCACCCTTCATAATGTCTCTACCATGAGTCACCTATGTTATTATCTACTTAGTATGTTTATTTAAATCAACTCACTTTTTAACAGATCTTCATTCTAAGAAATAATATCTATGCAATCACAGGTTTGTTGTGCTAGTTTGGTTTTGACCCACATTAAAATAAACATACTATTAAATGTTCTCAGGCAGCACCGAAGCATGAGTGCATTTGGGAACCAATGTTTTCTCATGACTGTTGACAGAACTTCTCCCCCTCTACCCTCCTCCTTCAACAAGGCCCATATTTCTGTCCTTAATTTACTGATTTACCCTTTACTTGCCAGTGTCATCACTACCACCCTCCACCTTAGATCATCACTTCAGTCTCTTAAAACCCTAAAGTCAGTTTTTTTCAGTTCCAGCTTCATACCAAGGCTCAGTTCTACTGGTCATATCCAAGCCTTTCAATGAGTCAAAATTTTCCCCATGTAATATAGTCCACATGTATTTTCACTTTGCCTAGAAACCCTTCCCCTGTCCCTGCCATCCTCACTCTAGGCTCCTAGCTGAAAATACCTCTCTGCACTTTGTCTAACATGTGTATATATCTGTTTACCTTATCTTCCCAAGGGCAGAAGCCTTTATACTGCCATACTTCAACATTAGTGAATGATGAGATGTGATGTGCCTTGTGAACACTGCAAGTGGGTTAGAGCTAGCTTGAAATCTGAACCCCATTACAGACTTCTTTACAGTTAATACTGAGTACATATCAAATATCCAAATCTTATTTTTCAAGACCTACATTAAGACCAAACACTGTCACAGAAATTTTTCCTACTCTAGCCTCAAAATAACTTCCTATGACATGCTACTATTCAAGTTATTTCTGAACGTAAAATACTACTAGATGGTTTCCTAGTTTCATATCTGTAATTATGGAAAAACATTTTCTATGTATCTACATTTCTTGCAGTGTCCCCCCAGTCAATACTCTATGAAGTCAGATCTGGATGGAAGTACAGCTTCCTCAATCTACTACCTATGTGACCTTGGGCAAGGACTCTCTAAGATTATCTAAGTCTCAGATGTTTCCTTTATAAAACAGGGGTATCTGTTTCACAGGACTGTGAAACTTAATTAAGTTAATGTGAAAGTTTTCAAATTATGAAGAGCTATATAACTGTGGTTATCATTCTAGGATAGTACCAGGATCATCTTGCAGAAAAAACAATGACGAGAATAAATTGCACCAAATTTGGAGTTCTTATTCATTTTAGGGCTGACCTAGATAGTTCTAAAATTCCAGTTGCTTTAAAAAAAATACTTAAACCGGGCTGGGCGCGGTGGCTCATGCCTGTAATCCTAGCACTCTGGGAGGCTGAGGCATGCAGATCACTCAAGGTCAGGAGTTCGACACCAGCCTGAGAAAGAGAGAGACCCTGTCTCTACTAAAAATAGAAAGAAATTAATTGGCCAACTAAAAATATATAGAAAAAATTAGCCGGGCATGGTGGCTCATGCCTGTAGTCCCAGCTACTGGGGAGGCTGAGGCAGGAGGATCACTTGAGCCCAGGAGTTTGAGGTTGCTGTGAGCTAGGCTGACGCCATGGCACTCTAGCCCGGGCAACAGAGTGAGACTCTGTCTCCAAAAAAATACTTAAAAACTACTTCTGAACTTAAAATATTGATATGGCTTCCTTTTTCTTGCAGATGCTGCCAATAATTCTGCTCTCCTCTTCATATGTCATTCACTGTGAGCTAAAAAAACACTGGAAGAATTTCAACTGCATCCACATGGGGATCCTTCATGGCCGATTAAAGGCTGTGACCAATGCCAAACATCGTATCTACAGTGTTACAGCCTCATGGCTTTCTACCCATCTCTTGAGAAAAAGAACAGCAGACTTTGTAAAGGAAAAAGGTGCAGAGTCGGTTTCTTAGGTGGTCTTATTTGTCTGTAGTATCACGTCCTTCGCCTTTCTTAAGAAGTTAACATACAAGTCTTCCCTCAGTTGCTGCCTCCAATGTAACTATTAAGAAGTTTTGGTCTCATTTGTAGAATCCACCATAATGTACTTTTACTTCACTTTTGCTTACACTGAAATTGGGGCTCCTTGCTAGGATAGGAAAAATTAATTGGAGTATGGATCACGATAAAAACACACACTTTTTTTTTAAATGAGGCCAAGAAATTCCATGATGTCAGGGAGTTTCTGAGACTATGAAGATTAGTCAAGCTGTTAACTTCTCTAGGACACACAGTGCAAAGCAGATAAAGATCTCTGTAGTCTGTTACTCGCCTTCTAGAAAACAAATGCTCAAACTTAGCTTGGTATCTAATTTTGGAATTGAAATTATTTTTTAAATATAAAAGCCAACATATCAAATCCTTTCTCATTTCTTTTAACGTTATCCTGTATCTCTCAGATCGACCTGTCTTTTCTTCCTTAACTGTGTGTATAAGAGTTTTACCTTTGGCTGGGCGCGGTGGCTCACGCCTGTAACCCTAGCACTCTGGGAGGCTGAGGCAGGAGGATTGCTGAAGGTCAGGAGTTTGAAACCAGCCTGACCAAGAGCAAGACCCCGTCTCTAATAAAAATAGAAAGAAATTAATTGGCCAACTAAAAATACATATAGAAAAAATTAGCCGGGCATGGTGGTGCGTGCCTGTAGTCTCAGCTACTTAGGAGGCTGAGGCAGGAGGATCGCTTGAGCCCAGGAGTTTGAGGTTGCTGTGAGCTAGGCTGATGCCATGGCACTCTAGCCAGGACAACAGAGTGAGTTTTACCTTTTAGTGGGAATTACTTTACTGTAAATGAATGTCATCTAACAAATTGTCTTATTTCCTTTAGTTCATTTCAGGGCTTACTATCATTCTCTTAACAATCCTACCACTGTAAAGTTTGATTAGTATTCTAGATTGTTAACAAACGTGAAAAAAGGATGTTTTATCAGGTTTCAGCAGGAAACCCAATGTCTTAACTGGCTATCAACTGGGTTTTGAAAAACCAATAATGCTTATGACAAGGGTAGATAATTATAAATAAGCCTTATACATTCCAAGATTTCATCCAGGACACTGTGACCCTAACCAAATAGCTACTACATTTTTCATGTGCTTACTACATGCCAACCATTGTTCTAAGCATTCCATTTACTCTTCACAGGTAGACATTATTAATAGCCATGTATTCCAAATGATGAAACTAAATCACAATTAACCACTGATTAAGAAACTTCACCCAAAGTTAACAGACAGGGGCAAAGGGGAGCTCAAACTTAGACAATCTGTTGCCAGAGTCCTCATGCTTAACCACTACCCTAACCTCCCTGTCACATTCTGAAATTATTTAGGGGATGGGTATTCTGAAGAAGCACGTTATCCAACTAAAAGCTACCTTTTGTCAACTATGGAATCACCACAGTGACAGAACAACCAGTCATGTCCCTAAAACTCAAAATCCAGTAACAAACTGTGACTTGCATCAGGTAGTCCAATTCTGTCATTAAAACACCTCTGAAATTCCTAGTAGTGGGAGTTATTTTCTCATGAATAATGACATATGGGCTTTGAAATGGATTTTCTTAAGAGGAACAGCAGCAACAACACAGAGAAGATAAAAGGGGAAAAGGGGCGGCAAGGGGGCTAGTTCATCCAGAAATGCTGCCCACATTCCAAGAAAGCTAAATCTACAGAAATAACTATCAATTTTGACTTTGGGGGTAGAGGTGGGAAAGCCAGGAGCTGATAGGTAGTATGTAACTTGACTTAGTCCTCTGTTAATTAAGCAACTTCAAGCAAGGAGAAAGAACTTAAGGAAATGACCTATAACAATCAGTTTTTCTATACATACTGTTATTTAAATGAGGAAGTTGACTTAATCATGTTACCTTTTATTTTTTGTGTGGCCTAAGTGTAATCTAATCTGGCATTTCTCAAATTGGGTGTCTTGTGAAGCATTGTTCCACAAGGTTTTAACAAGCAGGCCAAAAGTCAGAGGTCTTGGGCTTGTTTGTAACAATAGGGTTCTTTGCTACAGCTCTGCTCAGATCCCCAGTATCTGAGCAGAGTAAAGCTCCAAGAGTAGAATCTGGTTTACAACATTCCTTAAAATCACTGAAACACATTTTTGCTGAACACTTACTAGCATCTTCCAGAGCTAAGTTTATATACAGCATGCAGTTAGGCAATCATTGGACCCAACATTTCTCTTGTCCTTGTGATTTAACCTCTTTTTGACTACCTCCAGCACTAGCATGCTCACTTTTGAAGAGCAATTTTCATTGGATACAGAATTCTAAGTTGGTGGGTTTTTTCTTTCAACATTTTACGTCATTCTTTTTTTGTTTACATGATTTCTGACATGAAACACACTATAATTCTTTTCCTTTTTCCTCTCTATCTAAGATGATCATTTTTCTGTGGCTTCTTTTA
>CAUYRT010004346.1:0-67096 GCA_963574885.1 Lepilemur ruficaudatus
GGAGGCAATATGGCGTCTGCCGATCGGCTTGAGTCTGTGGGCTGGGAGGTGTCCTGGGGGAGCTGGGAGCCTGGTGCCATGGCCACAAGAGGCTCACCGCTCACCGGCAGCAGCCGTCTCTGGGCTGGTGTTAGGTCTCTCCAACTTCCCAGGAGCCCACTAGCAGTCCGAGATGCAAGGGAAGGGAAAGTTAGCCGCTCCACCTACCCTTGTCGCTGGTCTCCAAGCTTCTCGTGGGCTTTCTCCTTCCAGTTCTCCTCCGCAACCTCCTCCCGTGGAGTCTCTCATGGTCTCAGGTATCCCTCCTTCTGACCCTTGTCCGATGTATACTTGTCTGCTTGCTTAATTCTCCTGCTTTCTTCTAAAATCTGTCTTTTTTGCGGAGACACTCTGGCTGGCGGCTTTACTCGTCCGCCATCTTTAATTCTCTCCGAGAACGAAAATATTTTTTAAGTTTTATAAATGCATACATATGCCTTCTAAAGCTACACTGTCCACTAAACTCCTGAG
The DNA here is from genome assembly GCA_963574885.1 of Lepilemur ruficaudatus. Taxonomy (NCBI): domain Eukaryota; kingdom Metazoa; phylum Chordata; class Mammalia; order Primates; family Lepilemuridae; genus Lepilemur; species Lepilemur ruficaudatus. The sequence goes on from CAUYRT010004346.1 coordinate 511, forward strand.
ACTAAGTTAATTAAAATGGAATAAACTTAGAAATTCAGTTCCTTAGTTGCACTAGACACATTTCAAATGCTCTAGAGCTACATATGGCTAGCGTATTAGACAGTGCAGACAGAGGCCATTCCTATCACTGCATAAAATTCTATTGGAGAGCACTGCTGTAAATAATTCTCCCATCCATGCCCTACCTTACTTTATACCCTTGACAAAGCAGAAGTCTCCTGCCTTCAGCATCCACATTGAAACTGGGGTGATCTTTCTAAAATGCAAATCTATCCAAGTCACTCTCCTGCTTAAAATCCTTCAAAGTTCCCCAGAAGATGAAATCCACACTCTTGTGAATGGGAGCTAAGGGAAGGACCTCTCCATCCTCATTTCCTGCCCTGTCCCTCTCCTTCTCTTTTCATGCTCCTGTTCTCTAGAAAGGTTGATTAATTCACCCCCTTTGCCTAGAAAGCTGTTTGCAACCCTACTTGGTGCATTTATGCTTTATATTTTTAAATTTTAAAAATGATCTTATCTATAAAGTCTTCAGATTTTTTTGAACAATGAAGTAGCCACCATATTTTATCCCATGGCATCTGTATATGGGCCTATTTATTTTAGGATCTTTTGAGATTTTATTTGTGGGTTACTATATGGCTATTTTTATGAACATTCTATGTGGACTTGAAAAAGAAGGTACAATCTCTGTTTATAGAGTAGGAAGTTTGCTATGTATATCTTACAAAAGCTTTATTGATCCTGTTTTGATATATGAGCTTTATTTTCTCTGCTTATACCTACTCTAGAATATGATATATATTTTATTAAACATATAATCAGCTGGGCATGACTGCTCATGACTGTAATCTTAGCACTTTGGGAGGCCAAGGCAGAAGGATTGCTTGAGGCCAGGAGTTCGACACCAGCCTAGGCAACATAGTGAAACCCCATATCTACAAAAATTTAAAAATCAGCCAGGCTTGGTGGGACATGTCTGTAGTCCCAGCTACTCGAAGGCTGAAGTAGCAGGATCCTTGAGCCCGAGAGTTACAGCCTGAGTGACAGAGGGAGAGCCCATCTCTCAAAGCAAACAACCAAAAAATACATAATCATGTTTTTAATAAAAGTTTTTTTAAAGGCTTTAAACCTAATTGTTTTATTTATTATAATAAATTGTATACAGTCATATGCCATTTAATGACAGGGATGCATTCTGAGAAATGTGTCATTGTTTGAACATCACAGAGTGCAGTTACACAAACCTAGATGGCATAGCCTACTGCACACCTAGGCTATATGGTGTAGCCTATTGCTCCTAGGCTGTAAACCTGTGCAGAATGCTACTATTCTGAATACTGTAGGCAATTGTAATACAGTGGTGAGGATTTGTGTCTCCAAACATAGAAAAGGTACAGGCAAAATATGCTGTTGTAATCTTATGGGACCACTATTGTATATGTAGTCCATCACTGATCAAAATGTTTTTGGTGCATGACTATATTTGAATAATCTCAGATGAAGACAAAGAATTCATTGCAATTTTAGTCTCCCTCATTCTCAGCCAAACACTACACCATTTTTTAAATCTGAGGCGCCAGGTCAAGTAATTATGTGGTTTATTCTCTCTTTCCTTCATCTCCCCGTCTATATATAGTAAACACACACACATATCAGACACATATGTGAAACCATAAATCACCAGTGCTGACACATCTCCCCTGAGGCTCCTTCCCTGTGTGACCCATGCAGACTGATGACCAGGCCCCAGATCATCCAGGCCTCCGCAGGAGGTTGAAAGGGTCTTCTCAGAATATCTGATAAACCCAAGAAGAAAGAACTGTAGGTAATAAAATTGGAGAGCATCAGACTGTCTAGATAAATCCTCTAATGGGAAGTGTTCATTTGACAATTCCTCCCACCTGCTTAGAGATACAAATCAATTTTTTAGTCTTAAACATGACCAGATAGCCAAGAACTCTCTCATTTCTGAGGGAAGTCTCTAAAATGAAAGAAAGACACCAAAATAAGCAAGCGTCAGAAACAACTTGCAGGGAAAAAAACTAACAGGAAGAATATATTAAAAACTTTATCAATATCCTCACAAAATAAGCAAAGACATTGTATATAGAAAGCAAGAACAGGATGCTATAAAATAGGAACATTCAGGAAACAAAAGAGAGCTTTTGGAAATTAAAAAGCTGTTAACAATTGAAGAACTGGAAGGTAAAATAGGGAAATTTCCAAGAAAGTACAGCAAAAAGGCAAAAGAGATAATAAAAGGATTAGAGGAAAAATTGCTATTTTTTTATTAAACACATTTCACATGTATTAATATGTAAAATAATAGACTATTTGAAGAAAAATATTTTTTTCATCATCTGACCTGGATTAGTCCCTGTGGGCAACATAAAAGTCAAGGACATAGTGGTGTAGAGTGCCTTAAAGGTGACTTTGACTCCAGGGTAATTAGACTAAAGACCAAAGGGAGATGGGTGATAGGAGCTGCTAAGATCAGTGGCTGTCCCTGCAAGTTGTCTCTAATCACAGGACAGAGGCAGGCCACCTCACGGCCCTCTCCACAATTACTTATTAAAAGCTTATTCCAGTTCCTCCTTTTGATGTGACTCCCATAGCCATTAGTGCAAAAGGCTAAGACCTAGGCCAATTTTAATATGTGTAGTCACAGACTTTGTTCTTCAAAATCTTGTGTAATTTCCCACTGTCTCTGAACTTTAAGGTTGATGAAAACAGTATGGGAACCGCTATCCATTGAAAATTACTGATTTTTTAAAGTTAAAAAATAGTCCTATGCCCTTTATATCATCCTGACCCCTTTCTCAGTGTTCACAAATTTCTCTTGTCTCAGAACCCCTGCAATGACTATTGTTTATAACACCGACCTTTTCCTGAATTATATTCTTATTTATCTTGTCTTCATGTTTTGTTTCTTCAGTGGGATTGTGAGTTCATGAAGGGCAGCAAATACCTTACATTTCTAATTAGCCCTTTAGTTCCTACTACAGTGCATTGAAAAAGTAGTACTGGCTTCCATCTGTTGAGTTCGCATAATAATATGAAGTGCCAGGCTAAGCACTTCACAGCCGTCTCATTGAATGTTTACAACAGCTATTATTATCTCCACTTTCCAGATGAGAAAACTGAGGCTTAGAGGGGTTAATAATGAGGTCCCCAGACAGTGAATGGCAGAGCTGGGAACCAAAGCCACAGCTAGAGCTCCTAAGCACTATGCTATTAGAACTGACTATTCATTTGCTTTTTCTTTCAGACAGAAGAGTTTCCTTTCAGCTTTGGGAAGGTAAACTTGGGAATTTGTCACAAAAGGCAGTGGACGGTGCTATTCTGTTCGTTTCTGCCTTTTCTAGTCTCTCTGCTTTCTATTATGATCACATCTTTTCTCTCACTGAAGGGGCCATGCGTGCGACAGTGAAAGAAATGAGGGAATGTCTGAGGATCTTGGGGAGATCCAGAATTCAGGGGTCTCTGGCAATAATCAATATGCTAATCACTTAACAATCCTCCAAAAATTTAACAACAAAACGTGCAGGGTCCTGGGACGAATACTTTCTATTTCTGTGCCCACCCTGTGGTGGGGAGCACAAAAGAATGCTGTTCGAGGTTGGCGGGGGGCCTGGCAGAATCCCAGGTCCCTTCTGTCCCCACGCCCACACCCTTGTCTCAGGCCCCCTCGCCTGTCATTTCTCTAGAGAAAAGGGGTCAGGTCTCTCAGCGGTGGGGAATGTCCACCACTCCCGGTTAGGCCATGAGACCCACCGTCTCAAAGAGAGAGAAAGAATGGGAATTGTCGCAGAGAGGGACGTCGTGGACGGGAACACAGAAAAGGGGCTGAAGGCTGATAAATGGGCAAAAATAATGAGTTGAGAAACTGGCTTGCTAGAAAAGGGCCAGAATCTGTGAGAGCGAGGAGGGAGAGTCCCTGCGGAGAATGGGAGTGGGCACGAGAAAGCAGAGAGGTCCCACAGAGAGGAACGAAGCCTGTACAGCCAGCACCAGTCCCCTAGGAGCTATCCCAGGGCACCCCCAAATTGTTTTTCTTCTATTCTCTTTAAAAATGTAATATTTTTTACATGCAAAAGAATATATATTATAAATGTTATTGATATGTGTGATATTAATATATATGTACCAGGTTATTTTTAAATTGTTAGAATTTCATGTCTAAATAAAGTGTAGGAAGGCATGCAGTAGGTAAAACAGGCTCTATTCCTGGGTGAGCATGCAAGAAAGGGGAGAGAAATCTTTAACTGGGGTATGGGATCAATAATTTTTTTTTCTCTTTACTCCTAGAAAGAGTACATTGCAGGTTAATAAAACAATAACTTTTGAAAGAGTGAACGGCTTTTCCCAGTTTTCAGGGCTTATAGCCACATCCCCTCCGCAGTGGAGTTGGACCGATGCTGTAAGCTCAGGCCTTCCAGCAGGCAAACAGTCTTTTCTCCTGATCGCAGTCTCAATTGATGGGGAAAATAATAGAGCACTTTGTGCCTCAAATAACTCTTTTTTATTAGCTTGTATAGAACGAAGTTAACTTAGCAAATGTTATTTGCAGAAATTAAATAACTCCAGAACTTTAAAGGGCACCCGTCAAGAGAAATCTGCCTGAAAACAAGCCTGAGTGGGAATTTGGTCCCACTGGGTGGTGGCATCTCATGGGTGACTTAACACAGGTGCTCCCCACTCCTATTTATTGAATTTTTTCCCCTCCTTCTCTGGGACTTTTTGCCCCAGCACAATGACAAGGTAGAAGGTGCACTTGAACCTGAGAGCAAGAATGTCAAAAGTCTTCAGCCCAAATGTGAGGCAGCAGTGATTTGGGAGACGATGCAAGTGGGCATCGCAGGTCCCCGTCGCAACCAGATGAAGAGCTTCTGAGCTGGAGGGGAGAGTTAGGGGAAGACTAAGACAGTGGGCCTTGCAGCCTGCTCTGAGTTGAGCCAAGTCCTTGGTGGGACAAAGGAGCATGAGAGAAACCACATAATTTGGAGGTTGCTCAAGTGGAGGCCCTCTGTAGCTTGCTTTTGGTCTGGAATTCTCTCCTGCAGCAACATAATGGGTAATGCAGTGCATTCAAATACAAATGCATCATTTGTTTTCTTTTTGATGGGAATTGTGGAAATAGAATTTATAAAGTTCTCTATGTTTATAGGTCACAAACCATACAAACAGTCCATTTGTGTGTGAAATTGCATGTCTTATGAATCCTGGCTATCAATAATAATAATGACAAGAAACCATTTGACTGACTATGCTAGAGAAAAAGTAAACTATCTTTCTGTTCTCTCTATTGAAAATCATAATACAAAACCAAAAAAAGTATGAATCAAAAAAAAAAAAGAGGAGAAAGTTGCGTAGAGGTATGGCAGGCAGTTAATAAGAATATTTGTTACTTTTCTGGATTTAATGCTTGTGGTATTTGTCAGCTTTGTAAAATTAATAATTTGTTGTGAATAAATGTTCATGTTTGAACCTAATTTTGTGTGTAATTTCATATTACATTCTTTTTCTTAAAGAGGGCCTCCAAAATATTAATAGTTTAATCTGTATCCCGGAACACTGTATCTGCTCCTGATTCGGTTACAGAAAATAAAAGAATGGCAATCAAAATAGATGTGATTTTATTGTTAGTGGAAATAGTGTTTCATTTAAAAATGTTTTTTGTAATAGTACTAAAATGCAGTTTCACTAAATGAAATCAGTCATTCTTTATATGGAGACACAGAGAAAGAGGTGTGCTCTAGAGACAGGAAGACATTTGAATCCATGGGGCCACTGATCAGTAGGGAGCTGGTCCTCCCTGAGCCTGGGTCTCCTCAATTCTGGGATGATATATAATAGGCACACCATCGTGCATCAGCCCCCCCACCAGGATCAGGCCTGTTACTATCTCAGAAGGTCATGTCTGAAGACAGAAAACACTTCCACGAATGGATATTTACTTTGTCAAATACTTTTTCTGCATCGGTTGAGATTATCGTATAGTTTTCTCTTTTATTCAACTAATATGGTGAAATGATTGATTTTTAAAACATTAATTAAACCTTATATGACTGGGATAAGATCCACTTATTTATTGTGGTGTGTAATCCTTTTTGTCTATTGCTGAAATTAACGCGTTAATATTTTGTTAAGAATTTGTGTGTTTATGATCTTGAGGGATACTGGTCTGTAGGTTTCTTTTTTGTGTGATGTGTTTGGTTTTGATGATAGTGGGAATGTCTCTAGAGTATGTAGGGTTCCAGGCCTTTTTCTATAGGAATAGTTTGATTAAAAACATGTTACAAAATTTGTGGGCCTATGTGAGGTATAGTGAAGATTTAGAAAAACAGGTAGAGAAAAGGTACTTATGTATTTGTTTGTTATGTAACCAGTTAACATAAAGTTTCTCTGTAATATCCACCTCTTCCTATATAGGACCATCTTTTCCAGTTCTTTAGCATCAAAGGCATTATTTCTGGCTTATTTTCTATTTCCTATCCTGAGAAACTGTAGCTGTGCTGTTATTACTCACAATGCTGGAATCTGTTTGCATTGAAACAACACAGATTTTCTTACCTTTGCAATTCCCTAATGCCATTTGATTGATGTTGGTTACATCATTACTCATGATGCCATATCATCCATCTGCTGCCTGTGACTATTAGCTTCCAGTGAGAGTAAATGTTATTACTGTGTTTGTTGGTGGTGGCCACAAATGCAGGTTTTACCAAGACTGTGCAAGAAAATGTGAATCGTATTTTGTTTTCTGGTCATGTTAAATTTACTCTTTGGAATTTTATAGCATAAAGATAGAACTCTTTAGACTGTAATCAGTGCATTTCTAAAATGTATTAATGATCTCATTCTGTGTTGACTACCCTGCTGCCTCTACACACAGGCATAAACAGGGAGGATAGATGAGGGGTCTGTGGATAGAACAAGAACAGTGGTCAACACTGCAGTCAGAACATAGATGTTGGGAGTCCAGGCACAGGTCCAAACATGTGGCTCGAACTCAAGGCTTGACAGTCAAGGTAGGCCAGAATACTGAACTTGCTCTGTGTCTGCCATAAGTGAGAGTAACTCCACATCAGCATTTCAGGATCATCCTGGAAGCCCAGTCTTGCATGATCCTGCAAAAGCAGTATTGTGCTACCAGAGGGAGCAATCTGCTTGGCAGACCTCCCTCCTGGAACTGGAAACTTGCCATGGTATCCTGGGATGACCTCAGAGATGTGAGTCCCTGAGTTTCTTGGGCATCTGATTGAGGCTACATGCAGCATACAGGGTTAGAGAAAGGAGAATCTGGGACCATGAGGGTCCCAATCCAAGTTCAAGGCACCCCATCTAGATGGCATTGCTGGCCTCAGCAGAGTCCAGACACCAGAAGGAGATATATAACAACTTGAGGAAGACACTCTAAATGGGGTATCTGAGGTATAAGAGCCCATAGCACATGCCTGTTTGCTTGAGTCTCAGGGCATTACTGGATGTGTGATGGCCTCATAGAAGGAGTTAGGGAGTTCCCTTCTTTCCTCTATAGTCTGTTTGGAAAGATGTGTGGGATTGGCATTATTTCTTCTTTAAATATTTGATAGAATTCACCAGTGAAGCCGTCAATACCTGGAGTTATCTTTGCAGAAATTAAACTAGGAATTACAATTCTTCAATTTATATAGGACTATTCAGGTTTTCTATTTCTTCTTGAGTCCATTTTGGTAATTTTTGCTTTTCAATGAATTTGTCTATTTTATCTAAATTAAAATTATTGGCATAAAATAATTATAATATTATCTTCTTACACTTTTAATGTCTATAGAATTTCTTGTGTAGTATAGGATTTTCCTGTTTTATTTCTGATATTGGTAAATGTTTGTCTCCTTTTTTCTTGATCATCTAGCTAGAAATAAGTCAATTTTATTGATTATTTTCAAAGAAATGGATTTTGGTTTCATTGATTTTTTTTCTATTGTTTGACCATTTTCTATTTTATTCATTTCTAGACTTATCCTTATTAATTCCTTCCTTCTTTGACTTCAAGTTTATCTTGATTTCTTTTTCTACCATCTTAAGATAGAAGACTAGAGCATTGATTTTAGTCGTTCTTTTCTAAAATAAGCATCTACAGCTATACATTTACTTCCAAGCATTGCTTTAGCTGCAGCGCACAAATTTTGATGTATTGAATTTTTAATTTCACTTAGTTCAATTTAATTCCATTGTAGTTAAAGAATATACTTAGTGTGATTTCAGGCCTTTTAAATATTTTGAGACTTGCTTTATGGCTTAGTGTTTGGTCTATCCTGATGTACATACAATGTACACTTGAAAAGAATGTGTATTCTGCAATTGTCAGGTGGAGTGTTCTATAAATGTCAATTAGATCAAGTTGGTTGATAGTGTTATTTAAGTTTTCTATACCCTTATTGATTTCTTCTAATTACTCTATCAATTACTGAGAAAAAAGCATTAAAATATCCAATTATAATAAGGATTTGTCTTCTTCTCTTTTAAAACTATTCACTTTTGCCCGATATATTTTGAAACTCTATTGTTAGGTATATGCACATTTAACATTGTTATGTCTTCTTGATGAATTAATTCTTTTGTCATTATAACATGTTTTTTTATTTCTGGTAATATTCTTTGTTGTAAACTTTATTTTGTCTATTACAAATATAACTATTACAGCTTTCTTATGACTAACGGTGTATTGTATATATTTTCAATCCTTTTACTTTTAATCTGTATCTTTTTTTTAAAATAAATTTCTTACAGGTAGAATATGATTTGATCTTGTCTTTTGCTCTGTCAGAAAGTTCCTGCCTCTTCTTGAAGAATTTAGGTTTATTTACATGTAATGTAATTATTGCATGATTGGGTTTAAATCTAAAATCTTATGATTTATTTTCTATTTATCCCATCTGTTCTCTGTTTATCCTCCTTTTTTCTTGCTTTTCATTAGATTATTTTTATTAACTTTATTGAGAAATAATTTACATACAATAAACTTTTTCATCTTAAGTATGCAATTTGATGAGTGTTGGTAGTTGTAAACTCACATGGAATCACCACCACAATGCAGATACAGAACACTTCAATAATAGTGCAGTTTTAGTAGTCCATTTTATCTTTACTATTAGTTTATTAGCTATACCTCCTTTTTTAGTAGTTGCTTTATAGTTTACAAATTGCATTCTTAATTTATTAACAGTTTACTTTCAAACAATGTTATACCAATTATGAATTATGTAAGAATCTTACAACTATATACTTTCATCTCCTTCCCATCCTTTGTGTTATATATGTTTTCTACATTTTACTCTACCTGCATTTTAAACCCCACAGCACATTATTTTATCTTTGCTTTAAGCATTAACCATCTTTTAAAGAGTTTATAAGATAAAAAAATGACATATTTAACTATAAATTTGCCATTTTTAATGTTCTCTATTCTGTGTGAAGATCTAAGTTTCCATCATTTTCCTTCTGCCTGTGGTGTAGGTTTGCTGACAGTGGATTCTCTTAACTTTTGTTTGTCTGAAAAGAATATTTCCTTTGCCGTAATTTTTGAAATATATTTCTATGGGTATGTAATTCTACCTTGACAGTTACTTTCTTTTAGCACTTTAAAATTGTCATTCCATTGTCTTTTGGCTTGCATAATTTGTGACAAGAAATCTATGATAACTCTTATTTTTTGTTCCTTTCTATATAATATGCCCTTTTTCTATGGATGCTTTTAAGATTTTTCTCCTTGTCACTTGTTTTCAAAAATATGATTGTTATTTCTCTTGATATAGTTTCCTTTGTTTTTTTTTATGTTGCCCAGGGTTTGTTGAACTTCTTAGATTTGTGGGCTTATAGTTTTGAACCAATTTGGAAAATTTTCTGCCATTATTTCTTCACATTTTTTTTTCTGCTTCTTCCCTTTCTCTCCTCTTTTTATGGGTCTCTAATTACATACATATTAACATTATCCCACAGGTCACTGAGGCTGTGTTGACTTTTTTTCATTCTTTTGTTCTCTGTGCATCAGCTTGGACAGTTTCTATTGCAATGTCTTCACGTTCACTGATGCTGTTTTCCCCTGCAGTTTCTAATCATCTATCAATCCCATTCAGCGTTTTCATATATAAAAGTTCTATTTGCATTTTTATGTCTTCCATTTGTCTCTAAGTTATGTTAATTTCTCTCTCTGCCTTTTTGACATATGGAATATATTTATAATAGTTCTTTTAATGTTCTTGTCTGCTAATTTTATCTCTTTATCAATTCCAAGTCTGTTTTTATTTATTGATTTCCCCCTTTGTTTTGGGGTCAAGTTCTCCTGCATCTTGGCATGTCTAGAAATTTTGATTGGTTGCCAAGCATGGTAAATTTTATGTCCTGGGTGTTGTTTTTTTTTATTATTATTATTTTATTTTTTTGGTCTTCCTTTTTTTTTTTGATTCAGAGTCTCACTGTGTTGCCTGGGTTAGAGTGCCGTGGCGTCAGCCTAGCTCACAGCAACCTCACACTCCTGGGCTCAAGCAATCCTTCTGCCTCAGACTCCCGAGTAGCTGGGACTACGGGCATGTGCCACCATGCCCGGCTAATTTTTTTTTTAATATATATATATATATATATATGTATATGTTTTAGTTGCCCAATTAAGTTCTTTGTATTTTTAGGAGAGACGGGGTCTCACTGTTGCTCAGGCTGGTTTCGAACTCCTGCCCTTGAGCGATCAGCCTGCCTCGGCCTCCCAGAGTGCTAGGATTACAGGTGTGAGCCACCGTGCCCGGCCTCTTTTGGTCTTCCTTAAAGAGTGAGGTGATTTATTCTGGTAGGCAATTATGTTATTAAGGTGTAGTTTAATAATTTTGAAGCTTCCTTTAAAGCTTTTCAAGAATGTATCTAGAGTAAGCTTTACTCAAGATTGATGAGTAACACTTGACCCTTCTAGAGTCTTTACTGAATTCCCTGTGTGTTCAGTGAGGCCTCTTCACTCTGGCTAGTGGGAACATGGATGGTTCTTGGTCTTATGGAAGCTCTTGGATTTATTCAGTTTACAGCACCTCAGCAATTTTTCTTTTCCCCAAATTGTAGAGTTTCACCCTGTTCATGTGCAGATTGAGTTAGCCAAAGACTAGAGGGGAAGCCGTGCAAATTTCTGGAGATCTGTCTTTTTATAGCTCCCTCAAATCTAGTACTCTGTCCCGTGAATTCTCAGTGTCCCTGAACTCTGGTCTCCTTAACTCTGTGAGGCCAAAACACTTTTTTTGGGATTCTCCTCCCAGTCCTATGATCTGGGAATTGCCCCTCAGCAGAAAGCCAGTGCTTACGTAGGGCTCGTATAGTTCATTTCCCTTTCTTCAGAGATCATGGTCCTAAGCAGGTCTGTCAACTAATGTCAGAAAATTATTTTTTATTATATTTTACTAATCTTTTTTTTTTTTTTACTAATCTTTTTAGTTATTTACAGTCATGTATATGCGTGTGTGTGTGTGTGTGTGTGTGTGTGTGTTGATCTCGACCCCATTACTACATGGCGGGAAGCAAAAATTCCCCAGATACAATAAGTGTTAAACTTTGCCTCAGTATTCTACTTTGAGTAAGAAAAAATGGTATAGATTGCTGAGCTCTGTTAAAAATGCAAACTACGTATTCTTAAACACCCTCCTCTGGTCTCTACTACTTCTCATTCTCAGGAAACTTTTTATCCCAGAGTTTCATTTGAGTCTTGAAATCAACATGGTGATCTTCCAAATTATAACTTAATTAGTGACAAGATTATCATCTCAAGTAGAACTGGTTTAAATGGAAAACATTTCTCAGAGGCATGATGTTTTAAATTGGGGATCTGTCTTTGGAAAACCATTCTGCAATATAAAAAGTCCAAAGTTAATGATGACCATAGTATGAAATGAATATTTTTTAAAAGTGATAAAGTGGTGATGAGGGGCACACGTGTGCTTCCCTGAACCTGCCAACTATAGTCCATAGTTCAGGATAAAACTTGCCAAATATCTCACCTTTTAAGTTCAGAGAAATGCCTTCTTGATGCCAACCCTACACTGTGGGATTTACTAACAGAAAGCATTCAGCAGAACCAGCTTCTTAAATTTCACTCTTTTGCTTTTTATAAAATAAAAGATACAGAGGAGGCAAGGCTATTAGATACTTGAAGGAAGCAGAGTTCATGAAGTATTCACAAAGCCTTTTCCCTCACCTTTATTTGGTGGAGATCCTGGGAGGCAGGGAGCAAGGAAGTTTCGATTTGTTCCACCCTCTTCTGTTGAAATCTGTGTTTCCCAAGTTCCCTCCAGCCCCAGGAAGTACTGTGGGGGTAGGAGTGAGGGTGTGCTGCTGAGCTGGCAGAGCACTTGGTGCTGCTGCTGAGGCTGTGAGAGAGTGCCCCAGGACAGTAGGTCTGCCCACCCTTGGCTTGGCAAGGAGGGCTCAGTGCATGCCATGGAAGGTAGCTGGGGTTTGCCAGAAGTGGAGACTTTTGGGTGGACTGCTTGTTGCCATGGTAATGGAGAAGAAGAGGACAGAGGGACTGTGCAAAGGTGGGGCTTTGTGAGCTCCCTAAAGGCCAACAGTTTCATCATCTCCACTCAAAAGCCATTGCCAGCACTTGATTTTAGTCCCTCTGTATTGGACTGGGAGGCAGAGAAGAAACTTGCCACGTCCGATGTCATTGCTCTGTAAGCATAGGTCATTCCATGCCTTCCCCAGGCACAAGGAAGGGAGAGAAAGGAGAGGGAGTTTTGAAAGTCTGAATTTCTGAAAGCATAGGATTAAACATTAAACCTGAGTGAGATGAAGAAATAAGATGTCTAGCCTAGTGAGGATGCAGGATTGAGAGTCCAGAATATTTTGTGCTGAGAATGAGTAAATTTCATTCTTGCATATATCTATGTTGAGGCTGTTTAATCAAACTTATTAATATGCTCATGCAAGTACGTAAAACCAAACATAGCATTTGAAAAAGCTTTTATAATGTGTTTGGTTTTACACGCTTGCAAAATTCCCTTGAGAGGATTTTACTGCATGGACTGTTTTGACTGAGGCTTTAAAATTATGTATTTTCAATAAAGCTTGGACATAAGATGACTCCTTTTCTTCCTGGCAAATCTCCCTATAGCAAGCGTAGACATTAGTCATTACCTCAAAATTCTTTGATCTCTACTCAAAATTGGGGTCATCTGTCTCAAAACTTTTCATTACTTCATTGATGAGCAGGCATGAAAGCATCTAAATATCTTTGAATGGAAAATACTGTTTCCATGGGGACTTCTTCAGTGATCCTGAGTGCTTCCATCCCTATAAATCAGATGAGTTTGAATGATTTTGAGTGGCTTGTCAGCATTGGATAATTGGTTTGGCTTAGTTAGGGACAACAGTGTTGGTCACTCAATTATTAGAAAATCGCAAATGTGAGTTTTAGATATTATCATGCAGTTATTACTATGTGGGTTTTTTTTTTTTTTAGCACAGTACAAGAATAGCCCACACAAATATGTAAAAATGCTTCCTAATACCATATGAATTAGCTTACCATTGCTACTATAAAAAATTACCACATATTAGTAGTGGCTTAAAGGACAAATTTATTGCCTAACATTTTTGAAGCTCAGAAGTTCTAAAATCAAAATGTCAATAAAGTAGTACTCTTTTTGAGACTCTAAGGGAGAATCCATTTCCCTTCCTTTGCAAGTGTCTAGAGGCTACCTGCATTTTTTAGCTTTGACCCCTTCGCATCACTCCGATCTCTGCCACCATTATCACATTTCTTTTTCTCACTCTGACCATCCTGCCTCCCTATAAGGGCCCCTATAATTATAATTGGACCACTGGATAATTCAGGATAACTTCCCCATCTTAATATCTCTAACTTAATCACATCTCAAAGTCCCTTTGTTAGGAAAGGTAATATAGTCACAGGTTCTGGGAATTAGCATACGGACAGGTTTGGGGGGGGGGGCATTGCTACCACACTATATGAACTAAAAAAGCAAGAAATGGTGTGACCGCGTCTACATGTTAAACTCGAGAAGTTCATTTCTGACAATGACTTCTTACCTGTCAATTGTGCTCAGTGTCAAATGTGTCCTTGATGCATCAGTTTTTCCACATGATTGAGACTACCAATTTCTGGCCCATCTTTTTGTGTCCCAACATTCATCCTCTTTCTTTCTCGGTTCCTTCTAGACCCCATAACTCATCCTTTTCACCACTCTGAGGCCAATATGATTGACTCACCTGCTTGTCTTTTGTAGCACCTACTCTTCTAAACTAGACTTTTAATTTCTTCACTCTGTCTAGCCTGTTAAGGTTTCTTGGAGGAAATCTCAAAATAGCCCTTGTTATCACCAAGTAAATTCATGGCCTTCAGCTTCTCCAGGGCCCTCAGCATAGCCCAGAAAGCCTTCTATGTTTCCACTGTCTATGCTGCTGTTTTCAGGGTCTGTTATAAACTCTGTCATCTGTTCTCTCAGTCTCTTTAGGCAAGTCTTTGAGGCTACTATCCAAAAGACATAAAAAACTGACAAGGATGCACAAAAAAGGGAAGTCTTATATGCTATTGGTGGGAATGTAAATTAGTACAGTCATTATGGAAAAAAATATGGAGGTTTCTCAAAAAACTGAAAGTAGAGCTACCATATGATCCAGCAATCCCACTATTAGGTATTTATCCCAAGGACAGCAAATCAGTATATCAAAGGGATACTTGCACCCTCATGTTTATTTCAGCACTATTCATAATGGCTAAGATATGGAATCAACCAAAATGTCCATCAACAGATGAGTGGATAAAGAAAATGTGGTATTATATACACAATGGAATACTATTCAGCCACAAAAAAATAAAATGCTGTCATACGTGCAACATGGATGAGCCTGGAGGACGTTATGTTAAGTGAAGTAAGTTGGGCACAGAAAGATAAACACTGTACATTCTCGTTCACATGTGGGAGCTACATAAACATTCTGAGCTCATGGAAGCAGAGAATGGAATTGGTATTAAAGGCTAGGAAGTGAGGGGGGATGGGAGAGGCTGCTTACGAGATATAAAATTATAGCGAGACAGGGGAAATGAATTCTGGTGTTCTGCAGCACTATGGCATGAATACGGTTACCTACAATTTATTGTATATTTTGAAAAAAGCCATAAGAGAACATTTTAAATGTTCAGCACACAAAGCAATGATAAATATTTGAGGTGATGAATATGCTCATTTCTCTGATTTGGTTATTACACATTGTATACACATATTGAAATATCACACTGCCTACCAAAAATATGTACAGCTATTATATGTCAACTCAAAATAAAAGGAATAAAATCCAGTCTAATCCCATAGGTAAAAATTATATTTGGTATGGTTTTAATTTGTACTTTTTAAAATTATGATTGAGGTTGCTTTCTTTTCATTCGAGATACTTTTATTTCTTTTTCTCATGCTTTTTGCCATTATTTTCTGTTATGTGAGTTGTATTTTTCTCCTAGTTTGTTTATGTATTTTGTCTTTGCTTTCGGTTTGCCACTCAGGAGTTTTGGTTTTTATGTAATTGAGTTTATTAATTTTATTTTATGATTATTAGATTATGAATCATAGTTAGAAAGGCCTTTCCCATACCTGGGAAACTCCCAGTTTTCTTTTATAATACCACCTTTTTTGAAAACATTGAATCTTTGGTTCATTCACAATTTTTCAGGGTAAAAGATACCAGGTATGGATCCAACTTTTTATATCCGGATGGCTTTCCAGTTGTCCTAACACTATTTATTGAACAATCCGTCTTTCGTTATTCATTTTAGGAACAACTTTGAGTATTGTATTTTCCAAATTCCCATATGTATTTATTTCTAATATTGCTTTTTCTATTTTGTTATTTCTATCAATTGATGTACTCATAGTCAGTTCCATACTGCTTTATTTAATGAAGCCTTTATAATATGTTTTAGTATTTGTTTGGCCAAGTCTTCTAGTCCGTGCTTATTGCTGTTTTTAATCAGAGGCTTCCTAACAATTCTTGCTTGTTAATTTTTTACATATGACCTTTAGAATTCACTTGTCTGGTTTTAAAAATAAACAAGCAAGTAAATAAATAAAAACAAATAAATGTTGACATTTTTATTGAAATTATGCTGAATTTATAAAGTAACTTGAGACTTGCCAGTTATGCAGTGGAGTCTTGCTTTCTAAGAACATGATATGTGCTTCCATTTATTCAAACCTTCTTTTGTGTTGTTGAATAGTTTCATAATTTTCTTCATTAAGTTGTCACTCTTACAAATGGAACCTTTTCTTTCATTATATCCTATTACATCTTATAAATATAAAAACTACTGATTTGCCTATATTAATTTTTTACCCTATAAATTATCTTAATTTTAAAGTCACTTTTCAATTTATTGTTTTGGATGTGTGTGGGAGATTGTAGTAGCCACCAATATATCCTCATCCCATATAGTCGTCTTGCAATGTAACATTGATGCTCTTCCACCAAGACTTGGGGGTCTATGTTCTCTTCCCTTGAATGTGGGCAGGGCTGTGACTACACAGACATGACACTATGTGACTTCTGAAGCTAAGTTCAGGAATATACTTGTCACCTGGGCCTGCTGGGATCCAGGTACCATATTGTGATAAAGCCAAGCAACCACATGGAAATGACACATAGTCACATGGGATGAAGCCAAACAGCCTCATGGAAAGGCCACATGTAGTTGTTACAGTCACAGCCTCAGCTGAGGTCTCAGCCAACAGCCAGCAGCAAGCCCTGGATATGTAAGTGAACGAGTTTTCAGATGACTCTAGCCACCAGCCTTCAAGTCACTCTAGGAGATACCCAGTGACACATAGACGAGCTCATTCTACCAACTCCTGCCCAAGTTGCAGATTTGTTAGCAAAATACATGTTGTTGCTTTAAGCCACTAAGTTTTGGGGTGGTTTGTTGGCAGTAATAGATAACTAGAACAAGTTGTATGTGTGTGTGCATGCATCTGTGTTCGTTTAAAATCATGTCCTCTACATATTGTGATAATTTTACCTGTTTTCATTTTAATTTTATAACCCTAATTTTTCTCTAGTTGTGGTCTAGGGATAAAAACAACACTCTTAATGTGATGTATGTTTCCTTCAAAATCCAATAAGACACACCAAGCAATGTGCCTCTTTCCTAGTGGTAATGCATGCAAAACGAAACAATTTGATTTCATTTTAAAGAGCAAATATTAGTTTGTCTCACTCAGATCACTGGAGCTTTAGAAACTTCACAAAGGTAGCTGACTCCAGATTTCTTTTTTGAGTGGGCCATTTATCTATTATCCTCTGTCATGCATGTGTCTTATCAAGGTGTCTAGGATACTGGCTACATCATCCAAGAAGTATGACATAATCAATGTTAATAGAAATGTGATGTCCCATGGAATAATTAGGGAATCAAGGTCACTGTATACTATATCATGGTAGAGAGCCAGAACTGAAATAACCTTGAGAAAATACAGTGAAGACATACTGCTGTCCTTGCAAAGTAAAAGAAAATTTTAATATGTTCATACCATATACCAAGGATTGGATTGATTTACTCCAGCAAAGGTAGATCTCTTCCAGAAGAGCTGCTGTAAGTGGAGTCAACACTTAAGTAAGTTCACAATAATTTATTATCATTCTCCAAAATCCACCCATCTTTTGTACACAGGCCGTATTAGTTTGCTAGGACTGCCGTAACAAAATACCACAGACTGGTGGCTTAAACAATAGAAATTTATTTTCTCACCATTCTGGAGGCTAAAAGTCCAAGATCAAGGTGTCAGCAGGTTTGATTCCTCTGAGACCTGTCTCCTTAGCTTGTAGTTGTGGGTCTTCTCATCATGTCCTCACATGGTCTTTGCTCTGTGTGTGTGCATTCCTGGTGTCTCTTTGTGTGTCCAAGTTTCCCCTCCCTATAAAGATACCACTCAGATTGGATTAGGGCCCGCCCTCATGGCTTCATTTTAATGTAATCATCTTTATCTCTAACTACAGTCACATTCTGAGATACTGGGTGTTAGTGCTTCAACGTGTGAATTTTAGGAGGGGCACAATTTAAGCCACAACGCAGGTCAAAGAGTTAACTGTAGCTGTGGTGGCAACCACCAGCCCCAGACCCTTCAAGTCTTTGATGATGGCACTAAGTACAGCAGTTACTCCAAGGGTGCAATATTGCTTTGCTTTTCTGTTTTGGTGGATTTCTGCTTGACCTCTCCTTCTTAATAGTCCCAACTCTGGTAATTCCGCTAGATGCATACTACATTTCTATCAAATGTGAGTATAATGCGAGTTCACCATGAGGCACCTGGGCCTGAATCGCACATTGTCTCATATTAAAATTGCAACCCTTAATTGTTTTCGTTTACAATGTTCAGGTGTGCCTATCTTCTTTGCAATCTTTCATGATTACTTCATTTTGTGTTTGTTTTGCAATATACAGCATGGAGTTGGGTTTTCCCAACTCTTTCTTTCAGCATTGAATCAAATTCTTTTATATTTATTGATATAATACATATGTTTGGCTGGAGTTCTTTTGTAGTATTTTATGATATGTGTTAGTTTTCTATACAGTCATATTTTTCAACTGAACTTTTCTCCTTCGGGCTGAAATTTTTAATAATTTAGTTAAAAATGGGGTATATGTACATTTACTATTAAAGTATATCTGCCTTGATTTAATCTGTAAATAAATTATCAGGAGTTTCCTAGAAACTTCTCTCCTCACTTTATGTGGGTACAGAGCCCATGGCAGTGGCTAATAGGAATAATCAGAAGTGGTTGTGGCCTGTCTTAAATTACATTTAAATTTAAATGGGTTAAAATTAAAATTTTTTAAATTAAAAAATTTATGTTTCAAAGATTTTTTAATTTTAAAATTTAATTATAATTTCTGGAGTGAATGGTTTTATATCACTTATTGATCTTTCTTAGCACAATCAATACCTATATTTGTGTTAAGTAATATTTTATAACATATTTTCTACCTTAAAAATAATCCGGTCAAAGACTTTGTAAATTAGCTTTTTAAAATAATTATTCTTTTGTAATTATCAAAAAATACACATTTTTAAAATTAGAAAATTACAGGGAAGAAACAGTTTCAATAAATCCATTTTCAACAGATAATAGAAAAAAAATAAGAAAGGAGACACCAGTGTTGTTAGGATTTTGAGAAGTACCATTTAGACATCAGGTTTGGGGTTGTTTGGCCTTTATTAGAGTTTGAATCGAGGAAAAGTTTCACACAATTAAATCAGAAGATCCAAATACACTCAGGGTTTAGACTAAATTGTTGTCATTGTTACTAACATTGCCTGTTTGAGGCAACTGTGACATTATTGCAATAGGAAACATCTACCCCTCTACCCCTTGGGCCCACAGGGTGGCATAGGTTCATTTTTCCAGCCACCTTTAGGGCTAAATAAACGAAGCCTTGCTTTATGTCCGCCCCTCTGACTTTAACATATTTTTCAATAAGAAGCACAATAGGATTTTATTCTTTCTTGATTAGATGGAGTTATAATTGCAAAAATAAAAATCCAATAACCAAATTTTGGTTTTGAAAGTAGAAAAGTAAAAAAAAAAAAAAAGATGTTATTATCAATAATGAATTTGGGAAGAATTATTTAAAACACAATAAGGGTGAGTCATTTTGGAAACAACTGTATTCTATTTTTATACATATTTGTATATAAAAGATGTCCTTCCCTGGGGGTGGATGGGTGATGCCATTGCTTCCAGTGCCTGGGCAGTAATGCATCTTCAATGGCGGCTCAATCCAGCTCTTCCATTTAGACTTGGATTTCATTCCAATTTAGGCTTCTCTTTCTCTTCTTCCATACCTAGAAATATAGGCAAAGTGCTTTATTTGAGCATCAGATTAAACAGGTTTAATCTGTTTAATCAGATGCTTTTTTGGGCATCAGATTGAGCAGGTTTGCTAAAGCTGCTCCCAAGAAATCATGTCCCCTCCCTTCTCCCATCCACCCTCCTGACCCACTCCCTTTTCCCCCTCCTAGCTAAGAAGGAAAGCCCATTTATGACTTTCTCCAGAAACATCCTCAGTAACTTTTCTCCCCACCCTTTCCCCGGAATCAGGACACATCTCTGGGACACACCCAGCTCCTACGGCCTGTGGGAGAGAGGGCTGTGAGTGCATTTGTGACTCGCTGGGTTTACGCAGAAACTCTAGCCAGACTACTTTTTAACCAGCTTCTAGCAATAGGACTTGTGCAGCTCATGACTTTCAAACAGACTTAATTTATTTTTACTTTAGTTCTGTCCCTTCCCAAGGCACGGACTCTGATGTTCAAATGCCAAGAAGTATTTATTTTTTTAAGCTCATAAAAAGCTTATTAGCCACAAGAATTGCTTATAAAAGATACCCAACTACCTTAAACTCAAGCTCTTTATTTAACCCAATCCTGGTAGAACTGTTTTTCTCCCTGAAGGATCCTTGTGTACTGGATCAGTGAGATCTTTGCCTGCTGTCTGTAGTGAATAGCTGCATTTCATTTTCCCAGAGATGAAAATGTTCAAGTCATTTTCATGAATTATAGTTAAATCTGACAAATGCTTCTTTTCACTTTGGCTTCTAGTGAAACATTTTTCTAATCATACCAAATTCTTAGAGACTTTTTGTTTGTTTTGTTTCAATAGCAACAATGGAACAAAAGAACTCAAAATACTGCTTTGTAGGTTTTATTAGTATTCTTTCATAAACTGCAAGCTCTCTGAGGGCCAGGGCCCTTCATTGTTTTGTTCCTGATTATAGCCCTAGCACTTAACACAGTGTCCGTCTCATAGTAAGAGCTCAATTAATCTTTGTTGAATAAATTAATAAACAATGAACATTTAGGAGGTCTCAGAAGGCTGGGCTAGTGGAGAGAGCAGTAGAACCAGAAAAGGACTCTACATTATAAAAAAATTGTGATGTCTAACCCCAGAGGATCATAATGATAGGGTTTACAGTAGGAAGGACCCCACCTCACCTCCCACTTCTGGCTCCTAGTATATGTCTTTTGGGGTCAGAACGGTGTCAATGGGAGGTGGGTAACATGCTCTGAACAGGTGTCCGCAGACAGTCTTTTATGTTTGGTTTTCATGGCTACAAAACTGGCAGAGATTTAGAACACTTTTTCCAAATTCCCTCTCAGAAATCATACTAAGGAAAACTTCAAATTGAGGGGTCAGGACATCTGAAGGGAGGAGGCACAGGGTTGAAGGTGAGAAGGTATGATATGCCTTCGTTGTTGGGTAACCAAGGCAAAGGCAGAAAACACAGCACAGATTCCGTTCAACCAGCACACATGTGACTCCAGTCCCAACTTCCAACCCCTGTTCCCTCTCCTGTGGAGAAGCTATCAGGGGCTAACAGCAGTTTGCTTTTCTTTTAAAAGTCTGTTTCCTCCAAAACATTCTCCCACAGATGGGTTGACTTGGCAGCAATGGTGGAATCTTCAAAAGCGGGGGTGGAGAACAGGGGGTGTTCGTTGACCTAGAGAGGGAAAATGGCTCCCCACTACTTTAGTTTGACAGTTGTGAGGGAGAGGGAAAAACTTAGATAGCTGTAAATAATGTTTGGAAGAACAAGAGGTATAATTTCCACACAAAAAACAGAAAGAAACCTGTCACAAAGCTGAGGCAGGATGCACTTAGGGGGACCCAAGCGATGAAACTGATGGGCCCTGAAGGAACCAGTCACGTGCCCTTCCTGCAGGCCGAGAGAGGCTTGACCAGGGGACAGGCTCCGGGGGAAAGTGATCTGGAGAGGAAGCTGGAGGAGAAGGAATGCGGAGGTTTCTGCTCACAGAGAACTGGTGTACTTTGCCCTCACCCCAACCTTTTGCTTTTGGGTACTCTCATTTCTGGTCTCATATAATAAAATTTGATGTTAATAAGACTGGTCACCTCAGTCACACACTGGAGCTGGGATAGAGCTTAAGTACAGAAATACTTCGGCTGTTATGCATTGAGTTTTGTCTCCTTGCCCCCAAATTCATGTATTAACCCACAGTACCTCAGAATGGGAGATAATGCCAAGGGTGTGGCTAGACAACTATTTGCTAAAGAAATTAGGCCGTGACTCATGGATCCAATCAACCATCTCAGCAGAAGCCAGAAAGAGGTGGTCATCCAGGAAGGACCTGGGGAGTACCTTTTTGTCTGACTGCTTGGACTCCATGAATTGCATGGGAGGCCAATATGGTTTTTGAAAATTTCATACCAGGAGAAACAGTGCCAGACTGGACTGAAACGGCCAGAGACAAGATGAAATGAAGGGTCAATGACTCCAAAGACCACTCAGGGACTGCTTCCTCCTTCGTTGCAGAGGGTGGGGCTGCTACCCAGCGCTGAGGGGGCAGGGTTAGAGTTACCAGCGCCTGGAAGGTGGGGCTCCACACTCCTTCCCCAGTGAGCCCTGAGGACAGAGCACCCAGCCAAGAAGATTATTTTCAAGGCTTAACATCGAATGGAACTTTCCCTCCTCGTTTTCAGACTTGCTTGGGCACCATGACTCCTTTTTCTCCTGCAGTTTCTTCTGTTCAGAATGGAAATTCTATTCCCACTTTTGTGTTTTGGATGCAGATAACTTTTTGTCTGGTTTCCCAGGCTCACACATAGCTGGAGAACAATTTTGCTTCAGGATGAATCATACTCTGAGTTTCACGCATACCTGATTTTTATGATATTTAAGATGAGATATTGGACTTAAGAGTTGATGTTGAAAAGACTTTTGGAGTCATTGGGATGGGGCTGTTTTCATTGCGTGAAGGACATGAATTTTGCTGGGGGAGAAAGTGCAGTGTTATGAGCTGAATGTGTTCCCCCAAAATTCAAATGTCGAAGCCCCAGTGCCTCAGAATGTGACCTTACTTGGAGATAGCATCTTCATAAAGTTAACATGAGGTCATCAGGGTGGGCTCTAATCAAATATGACTGGTGTCCTTACTTTTAAAAAGGCAAGAATTTGGAGACAGTCTCACATACAGGGAGAACACCAGAAAGACCTGGAACAGATTCTTTCCTCACAGTTCTCGGAAGGAGCCAGTTCTGCCAATACCTGGATTTTGGACTTCCAGCCTCCATAAATGGGAGTCAATAAATTTCTATACTTTGTTATGGGAATCTTAGCAAACTAAAGCAACTTCCACAAAGCCATCCTGAGTGACTTGCTTTTGAAAAGAGCAGATGCTTGACTATTACTCTAATCTATTTTAAAGGCTTTTAAAAAAGTTCATATTTCATATCAGTTTGGCCATTTTGTTGTTTTATAAGCTAGGTCTGTAGTTGTGAATGAAGTTTCCAAGCTCTCACGTGTCTGGGTTTCCAAAACACGGCAACATTTCGATAGTTCACTGGAATAACCCTGGACTGAACATCAGAAGACATTGGCTCTGCCACCGCCTATTCTGGGGGGTCACTTAAGAGTTCTAGGTTGCAGTTTCCTTTAGTAAAAGGAAAGGGTCAGTTTGGATGATTTCTAATTTCCCTTTCAAGTGTACAATTCTGTAACAATGCGACTTTAAGTTGTAGCTAACATAACATAACCAAGCAAAGCAAGTGGAGCCATTAGAAACCATTATGGAAAAAAAGGAAGGTGGCTTAAATACGGCATTCCTTCTTGGGGGATTTTGTAGCAGTTGGTGTGTAGTAATCGGGTTATAATACTGAACTCCATTGTGCTCAGTTCATTCTAACACATGTGCACACATGTGCATGGCACATGTTGCTTTTAACCAGCAGTTTCCAGCTCACGTACTAACAGAACCATGTAGCTAGTGTGATTGAGTGAAGTGGCCAGGTGAGATCTAGGGATAATGAGAGAGCCATAGAAAGCGGGCAACAGATAATCCTAATCCACTGTTGCCAAAACAGAATAGTGGGCTCGGTGTTTCCAGAGCTTAAAATGTTTTGGTAAGAAGCTCAAAATCTGGCCTTTATGTGAAATCTCCCAATCTTTAAATGTCAGCTCAAAAACAAAAATCCCACTGTGTAGGCCTAACATAACTCCTTAGTGAGTAAAATTTGGGGAATGCCATCAGTTTGTGACCCTTCCTGTAAACGAGGAAGATGCCTACTTGACACAAAACATCGTGTCTGTGGGATTAACTAGACGATCCTTTGTAGATAAATTAATCTCTATATCTGCAATGAGTTACAAAATGTTAGTCAACCCTTACTCATATTACTTAAGAGAATGGCACAGATAAATTGAATGGATCCTTCAGAAACACTTAGTTTCATTATTCATTTTTCACTCCTCATTCAAAGCTGCTAAAAAGCAGTATTCTATTAATCCTGATCGGACATTTATCTCTGCTGGTTTTGAGGTCATCTTCTCACAGAAGTAGCAGAGCTATGGCCAATTGAATGTCAAACCAAGCAAGTCAAGGGGAAGCAGGCAGTCAGAAGTACTTCCCCAGTAACATATATTGGACATACTAGTTTAAATTTAAATACAGCCTTTCTCCCAAGAAGCCAAGAAACGCTTACATTTTGATCTCAAAATATTTTTGTAAGTTAAATAAATCCTTCTATAAATTAACTTATAGAGAAAGATTACTCTTCCCATTGAAAGTTGGGGACATTGTTAAAAGATTCATTTTTGATCCTCTAAGCTGTGGCCTGAACTGAATTAAAAAAGGGACACCTTTTCTAATAGATCACTTATTAACATCAAAAGCTGCTGAGAAACGCTCAAATTCCTCTGGGCTAACACCTTGACGCATACAGTCTTAGAAGATCCACACACAAAACAGTCTGATTCCATAACCATGTCAGGAGTGTGCTTTATTTGTCTGATTAGGTGGAGTTCCTGGCAGAGTGGTGCTCAGTGTCTGGGGCACAGAGTCCATTTACTGGTGATGTCTAGAATGCTGTGACTGTGTCGGAGGAGGTGTCCAGAGCTCTCTAAATCCCCAAACCATCTTGCCTTTGGCTGTATTTTCATGCAGTCTTAAATCACTACATGTCTGTGGCTGTCGCTTTTTCCACCATCCAATTTTTATGTTATCTTAGATATACTTTGGACAGGTTTTGCACAGCTTGGATAAGATTGCATGCCTTGCCAGGATGGAGGCTCTGCCATAAATGGAAACAAAAGAGAAATCAAATCATAGGTTAGGCGAGTTTCTACAGCAATGAAGTATTATCCTGTATCGCATGTGCCTCTCTGCCACCTTCAAACCTTCAATATGACAGCCGCTGGTGAGTCACGGTGGCCAGAGGCATTCTACACTGCTTAGAATTCTAGCAGGGTGGCAGTAAGACCTCTCCGAGGTGACCTCTTCATATAAATGATGGCATAGAAAGTGATGTGGAGATCTGGGTGACTTTTAATGAGACTGGTTACATCTAATGACTTCTCTATTTAATTTGGGGTCCCTTTGGCTAAGGCAGCATTTTGTTAATCAGGGTGAATTTCTCCAATTTCTTTTCTGTTAACACTACATCTTTCCCTATAAAATTTATAGGCAACACTTCTTTCCTCTTTAGACTTGGATGTTTTACTAGCTAATAAGACCAAGTGACTAGTAAACCTTTCAAGTAACTGCCAGCAGCTCTTAAATTAATATCATAGTTATAAAAATGAAACTCTTCATAGGAGATCTTGTGTGGAGGATAAAAGAAGAGGCTACAGTGGAATTTTCCCTCAGCCTCTGCATATGCTCTTGCCAGCAGTAATTCTCTTGTTTTACGCTCCCCTAAACATTACTTACTTTTCTGTGTATCCCAGATATAGTTGTTCAGAACTTCTCCCAGCAGGTATAGAAAGTTCATTAAGATGGTTGTAAACCCAAAGAAGATGATTCTGGCTCCCGGGCCAATGTGTTCCAGAAAAGGGTACACCCACATGCCGGTTATGTGATGCACCCAGCACACCCTGCAATGGAATTGGAAAGGAGACAAAGACAGGCGTCATTCTCATGGCAGACAGATGTCAACGCTGCTGTGTTGCAAATAGACACTCCCCACTCTCACCGTTCTTCAGCAGTGGCCAATCTCAAGTCTGCTTGTGCTACTCAGGAGCTACTGGAAACTGTGTTTGTTATTCTTTGGTTTCTCTCACTTTTTAACCTGAAGTAATTTTAGACTCACAGAAGACGTGCATGGAGGACAGAGAGTTCCCCTGCATCCCACACTCAACTTCCCCTTGTGTTAACATTTTGTATAATTCTGGGACAGTCACTAAAATTAAGAAATTGGCCAGGCGCAGTGGCTCATGCCAGTAATGCCAGCACTGTGGGAAGCCGAGGTAGGAGGATGTCTTGAGGCCAGGAGTTCAAGCCCACCCTGGGCAATGTGGTAAGGCCCCCATCTCTACAAAAATGCTAGCCAGCATGGTGGTGCGTGCCTGTAATCCCAGCTACTTGAAAAGAAAAAAAAGAAAGAAAGAACTTAACATTGATACAATAGTATTAATTAAACTATGAACTTTATTCACAGTTCCCCAGTGTCTCCACCAACACCCTTTCTCTGTTCCTGGATCCAATCCCAGACCCCACATGGTATTCAGTCACCACATCTCCCGAGTCTCCTCTGTTCTGGCAGTTCCTCAGTCCCTCCTTGTCTTTCATGACACTTGAAGAATTATGATCAGGTATTTAAAACTGCTGGCTTTATTAATACTGTTAAACAATCTTTTTAATCTCTTCTTTACATAATGAAACAATGTAACATTAGGCAATGATGCTATAATAAAACCTAGGTGAGTATGTGCCAGGTATTAATATCTTGCCGTACTGCCTTCCAACCAGATACCAACATGCTTTCCATATGCTGCCAGAACCATCCACAACCTACAGGATACCAGGATCCCACTCCTCTGATCTTTGGATACCACATTTATTTCATTTTTTTTCCTATTTTACATACTTAGTTGTAATAATTCTATTTGTGTTCTTGAGATATTTTTGGCTCAGTGTTAATAGCAACATCATCAATTGCCACTGCTTTTAAAACTTTAGTTAGAATATTCGCTCCGTTGCCTTGGTCCTGACATGACTGTTTTACAAAATATTCTTGAGTTCATTCCTTTATCAACTGTTGGCAATTTTAAGGACTAAATACTATACAAATAACTTTACTGCATTGGAAATGAAGATTACTTTTTATACATCCATGTTTTAGGGTCATTTTCTTTATCCATGGACTCTTTAAGCAGTTACATACACGTTACCTATACGTGCACCTCATCTGAGGCAGGAAATCTGAGGATCTAAACCTTAGAGCTTACATTATCAGTAAGGGTGATATCACCCATTTCCCCCCTCCCCCAGAGGTAAAAATTCAAAAATTCATTCTGGGGGTGGTGGCGAAACAATTTTACTCTTTCTATGTAGAAAGCACAGATATATATACATGCATATATGTATATATACACACACAGATAAACTCATATATGTATACATAAATATACGAATATACATACACACACACAACACATAAACAGATATATTCTATATCTGTGGTATTAAAATTAAATAGCCCAGCAATTCAACTCTTAGGTATATATCCAAAAGAACTAAAAGTAGGGACTCGAACAGATATTTGTACATCAATGCTCATAGGTGTCAAAAGGTTGAACCAACCCAAGTGTCCATCAACAGATGAATGAATAAACAAAATGTTGCATATATATACAATGGAATATTCAGCCATAAAAAGGAATGAAATTGTGATATATGCTACAACATAGATGAACCTTAAAAACATTATGCCAAGTGAAATAAGCCAGGCATAGGACAAATACTGTATGATTCCACTTAGATGAGATTACCTAGAATAGGCAAAGTCATAGAGAGAGAGAGCACAGAAGTTACCAGGGATAGGAGGAGTGGGAAACAAGGTGCTATTGTTTAATGGACACAAAGTTTATGTTGGGGATGATGAAAAAGTTTGGGCTACAGATAGCAGTGATGGCTACACAACATTGTAAATATGGTTAATGGCACTGAACTGCACACTTACAAATAGCTAAAATAAGTACTGTGTTACATATATTTTACCCCAATAAAAAATTTCATGGGGTAGAGATTAGGAAAAAATGTCTCAAAAGGCTCCTTGGTGGGTTGAGGAATACTCTTTTAGAGCAAAGAGGGATTTATTAGGTTCATACATATCAGTCTGAATAACTGTCCAAACTAAAAGATTTTTATCAACAAAGTGGGCAATGTTAGTCAGAAAATGTTTTTAAAAAAGTCTGAAGCATTTGTGCGAAGCAGCAAAAATTAAATTGTTAGAACTACCCTATGGGATTCTGATGCCTCATATTCCATTTGTCCACAAATTAGAAAGGATTTTATCTTTCTAGTATTGTCTTAACTAATGTAAGGTGGTGTTGTGCACCTGTCCAGGGGTTTATTAATTTTCATGGGGATAAGATGCAATATCCCCCAAATTTAATGCCATGAAGTGGCGATTGTGTTGTGAATCAACTTATAAAATTATGATCAGTCCATTCTACAGCCTATTTTCACTGGAGCAGCCGGATGGATTAGAATAAATGTGAGTCAGGCCATGCCACTACTCTGCTCCTGCTTTCTCTCTCACTAAGGGTAAAAGCCAGAGTCCCTAGATGGTTCTTCAAGGCCATACCTAAGCTTGTTAGCACTTCTCTGATTCCATCTCCGGCTATTCTCCCCTCGTTCCCTCCACTCCAGCCATGCCGACTCCTTAGGATTCTTGAACAAACCAAACACGCTGTGTCTCAGGGACTTTGTATTTGTTCCTCCGCCTGGAACGTTACTCCTCATACCCCCTCTCCAGCACCCCCTGGGCTCCCTATGTCCTTCAGGCTTTCACTTTCAGACGTCACTTTTTAAATGATGTCTTCCCTGGCAACTGTATCTAAAAATTGCAACCCCTATTCCGAAACTCTCTGTTCTCCCTCCCTTTGTTTGTCTCCCCAGCCCTTGAATATGCTGTACTTACACTTACTTATCTGTCTACTGTCTGTCCATTGAGCATAGGCATGTTGTCTGTTATGTTCATTGCTGTATTCTGTAGTCCTTGGACCAGAGTCTGGCCCATAGTATGTCCTCAATAATTATGTGTTGAATTAATAACACATTCCATTATTTAAGGAACATCAGTGACGACCTCTGTTTACTGAGCCCTTAACTCTATGGCACTTTGCCAATAACTTATAATTTTTGAAAAATCTCATAAAACCCCTAAAATCTCTACGCCCCTTGTCACTATATTTAAGTCAAGGGTAGGCGAACCTTTTCTATAGAGAACCAGATAGTAAAAATTCTCAGCATTGTAAGCCATACAGTCTCAGTTAGAACTACTCAACTCTGCCACTGTAGTGCAAAAGTGGCCAAAGACGACACGTAAACAAATGAGTGTGGATGTGTTCCAATGAAACTTTATTTATGGATGCTGAAATGTGAATTTCATATAATTTTCATGTCATGAAATATTCATCTTCTGATTTTTTTCAATCATAAAAATATAAAAACCATTCTTAGTTTCTGAGTCATAAAACAAACAAATAAAACAGGTG
Organism: Lepilemur ruficaudatus; assembly: GCA_963574885.1. Lineage (NCBI taxonomy): Eukaryota > Metazoa > Chordata > Mammalia > Primates > Lepilemuridae > Lepilemur > Lepilemur ruficaudatus. The sequence continues at coordinate 30,050 of CAUYRT010004346.1, forward strand.
GTGGGCTGGATTTGACCACAGGCTGTCGTTTGCTGACTCCTAGTTTCAGTAAATTTTTGTATTTCACAAAGCTCCTTCATGCACACTATGTCATCCAGTCTTCTCAGCAATCTAGATACAGCATGGCATTCTCATCTTATTGATGCAAATATCAGAATTTATAGAGTATAAATGAGAATATGTCAGAACTGCCAATGCAAATGTGAAATTCTCAGGTCTGCAACTTGCAAGGCAAGGAAGCGGCACCTATTCTGAGTATGATGCTTATAAACCTGATATGTAATCTCCTTTACTTTATATAATCACCCTATCAGGTATGATTATTCCTTTGTCACAGATAAAGAAACTAAGACCAGACTAAAGAATTTGTTTAAAAAACTGGCAAAACTGGGAAAGGAAGAAACAATTGTACATCTGATTTCTTTTTGGCTGCATGGACTTGCTTCCCTAAATGAGGCCATTTAATATTGTCTCCAAAATGGAAGTGAGGGTTTCTTGGTTTTTGTTGCTGTTGTTTGGTTTTTTAGGTTTTCTTGACTAGGTAGGTCATCAAAGATCTCAGATACACATGTCCTGTTATTTGGGGTTTCACCTGGATCATTGTGAATGATGCATCCGCTTGTCCTAACAGGTTGTGCTTTCACCATTTGTTTCCTTGATATTATCATCAGGACTTATTCTCTGCACAAAGATGACTCATGGCCTTGCTCATCTAGTTGTGGAGAGTTCCTAGTTCTTGGTTGACTTTCAATTTTTCTCATTCTAAGGCCTTCTTGTCTTAGTGCCCAGATAGTTATGTTTAAGGTAATAGCACCAATTTAACTTTGGTCTTTGGTGTGTGTGTGTGCATGCATGCACATATATGCACATATTAACATCATAAGATTTCTGGATTGTCTCTTTCATTAAATGTGCCTCCAGTTTCATTCACTTTAATGTGCAATTAAAAAATAACATTTATTCATGCCTCCTCTCTGAGCGGTTTCCTGCCTACTAGGGACACAAAAGTAAATGAGGCAGAGGTAATTCCTGTCTGCATGGAGTACAGTCTAATGAGAAATACAGATATTAAAGGAATACTTACAGGTGCAGTCAGAATTAAGAAAGGGTAAGTGTAGGGGTACCATGAGTACATAGGGATTATTCCCTGCTTTTCTTTTTCTCTTAATCATCCACTTACCATTATTCTTTCTTTCTCTTGAGTATTCAACTTTCTTTCAAACCAGCTTTTTCACAGCTGGTAAAGATGTTCAAATGTCTTTCATTAAAGAAAAATGAAAAGTGTCCATCAGCTTCACAAATACAACTCTATATCCCTCCTTCCCTTCAAAGACGATCTTCTCCAAAAAGGGGCCCACGCTCACTGACTCCACATCTGAACTCTGTAGTCACTCTTCTACCTGCAACAGTCTGGCTTCTTTTCTTGATACTCTACCAAGACATGCTGGCTTCTTTGACATTCATTTCTCATGGTTTTCCTCCTACCATTCTGCCTGCTCTTCTTGGTTCCTTTTGTAAGTTCAGCCTTCACGACCCTACCATGAAATGCTGAATTTCCTTAAGGCTTCGTTTCTAAAGCTTCTTCTCGTATTATGCACTCTCTGTGGATGAGTTCACTGAGGGCAGCTGCATCATGTCCACTCCCTACATGCAGATACTTCACCCATTTACTTCCTAACCTTGATCTCTCCTTTATTCCAGAAGTTTATCAAACAGCTCTCAAAACATCTCATTTTGCACATCTCAAAGATACTTCAAACTCAATAGATCTAAAGCTAAAGTCATGCTCTTGCTCCAGAAACCTCCAGTATTCCTTATCTCTGTGAAAAGCACCACCATTCATCCACTTTTATAGCTCAAGCACCTGGGAGTCATCTTTTATACTTCCCTCTCTTTCATCACACATAGTCAATCCATTACCCTGTCTCATCACATGTCTCTCCAGCATGTGGATTTTTTCCATCTCCGTCACCGGCATCTTTCTTAATTTGTGTCACAAACATTTCTGTCTGGAGAACTGTGATAGTTTCTAATTTGTCTCCACATCTATTTTTGCCCCATTCCAATTCATCCTCACTGCTGCCAGAGTGATTTTTCCAAACCAGAAATCTGAACATTATATCCTTGCTTTCAACATGTTTATGGCCTACCACTGCTTTTTTGTTAAAGACCCAAATTTTCAACAAAGTCTAGAGAGCCCTTAACAGAGTGGCTTTTACCTGTCTCTGGCCCCATCTCATGCTTTGCTCCTGCTCCTCCTTGTCTTCCTGCTCCACTGGCTTTCCTTTGCTGCCTTGATTTCTCCATGTTCCCTCCCGTCATGTGAATTTTTACTGATGCTCTTAGTTACTCACCTCTTAGACTAGTAGTTATACTTATTTATTTATTTATTTTGGAGACAGGGTCTCACTCTGTTGCCCAGGCTGGAGTGCAGTGGTGTGATCACAGCTCACTGCAACCTCAAACTCCTGGGTTCAAGTGATCCTCCTGCCTCAGCCTCCTGCGTAGCTGGGACTACAGGCACGTGCCATGACACCCGGCTAATTTTTTTTTTTTTTTTTTTTTGGTAGAAACGGAGTCTTGCTATGTTGCTTAGGCTGATCTCGAACTCCTGGCTTCAAGTGATCCTCCCATCTTGGCTTCCTAAGGTGCTAAGATTACAGGCATGGGCCACTGTACCTGGCCGTAGTTATTCTTTAAACATTAGCTCAACTGTTATAATTGACCTATCATCACTTACTCAGGATAGGTTCCCCTGATCTACCAGATTACATCAGATTTTATAAAGTTCTTATAGAACCATGAATCTCCTTTATTTTTAAAGCTCTTTTATTAGTACTTACATTTGAATACCTTTATTTGAATAGTATGTTTTTCCCCTCTAGAATATAAGTTCTGTGAGATGAGGGATTGTCTATTTTTACTTCCCCTTGTATTCTCAGCACTTACCACAATGTCTGTCACACACTAGAAGAATAAATGAATGAATAAAGTATTAATGGCATTTAAGCTGTGATAGGAAGGAGAGAAAATATTAGTTAAGATGGGAGGAAAGAACTTTCTAGCCAAAAGGAAGAGCATGTCCAAAGGCCTGAGAACAAGGGAAAGCTCCCAGATGTTTAAGAAGAACACATTTTTGAAGAAATTTAAAAAAAGAGAGAGCATAGGAGGGGCAGGCAGGTAAACCATCGCTTTTTAAGCCATGGTAAGAATTGTAGGCTTTATCCTAGTGTGGACAATAGAAAGCCTTTGAAAATATTAAATAACTTTGAAATAGATCAGACTGACCTGAAAACCAATTTTATCATAAATGGTGGTGGTCAGGATAGGAATGGTAGCATTGAGATGAAAATTAGTGGATAGATTTAAGAGAGATTTTGACCAGTGACTATCAAACTATAGGTCATAAGCAGTGGTGTGCTGGATATGATCTCGAGAGATGGTTGTTAAATCTTTAAGAAGTTTGCAAGCTAGTTGGTCGGAAGCTTGACTTCAACCAAGGTGGGAGTATTTACACCAAGGATATGGGCAAATGCTTCACACAGGTCCCCCAACCCATGCCTCCCAAAGAACTAGTGGTTAAACATTTGCCAGTCACCCATTGGTTATTAACATTTAAAAAAAAGAAAAACACCAACAGTAGAGAATAGAAGAAAAAATACCAGAGGGCCTTGCATTTAATGATGATAAGGACTGTCTGTGAAACTTCTGTTTCAGTTACGTGTAAGTGTGTATGTGAGTGCACACATGCACATGCATGCTGGCTGGGTCATGATGCAAAAGGTGTTTTTTTTAGTTTACAATAAAAGAAATTTGACAGGTACTGATTCAGGAAATAAAATTAAGAGAACTTGGTGATTGATTGGATTTAGGCAGTGAGGGAACTGAGGTGAGTTAATGATTAATCATAGATTTTTGGCTTGATTAGCTGGGTGGAGAGAGCTGCCATTTCCTGAGATAAGGAATGTTGTCAGGGAACTGGTTTGAGGGGATGATTAGTTCAGTTTGGACATGTCGAGTTTGAGGTATCTGTAAGACATCCAAGTGGAGATGTTCTGAAGGCAGTCAGATACATGGGCTCGGAGTATCGGGAAAGGACTTATGTGGCAATACAGATATTGAGTTCACTGGCAAAAAGATGGTGGTTAAAGGCGTCTGAACAGACTGAGATCACCCAGGAAGAGTAGAGCGCATACAGGAAGTGGGCCTGTGAGAAGGTCCTGATAAAGGCCAACCTTTAAGGGCTGAGTCAAGGAGGACAAGGCTTTTAGGAGACCAAGAAAGGTGGGCTGGTGACGTGGAAGCAAGACAGAAAAATGTGTCTTGAAGCCAAGGGACAAACGGTCCAAAGAGGAGACCACATCTATTAGCACAGGATATTCAAGAACTGAGCATTATCAAAAAACTGGCTTGGCTTTCCACTTATAAAGTGGAAGCAAAAACTTTTCAGATTCCAAGTGGTATATGTATCATTCAAATCTACATTGGATGTGGACTGGGCATAAATGATAAATAGCAAGTAAAAAAACCAAACAGGGCCAAGGTTCATCCTGTCCCATAGGTCATGAGTTGTGGTGGTCACTGGGGCCCTAGAGGAGCCACAGTGAGGTTGGTGTGTCATCCCTTCCTCTGGCTCTGTCACCCTTATTTTTCCTGGATGGACACAAGTACCTGTCTTACTACTGATGACCTTTCAGTTTGCGAGATTATGTTACAGAGGATTTAAAAATTGCTTTTTTATTCACATTTACATAGGAAATAGATTTTGAGAGGAACAGTGTTAGCTCATAAGATACATAGGACACGGACTCATATGCAATAGTGGCTAATAGCTAACTACATTGAATGCTTAGTGACAGGCATCGTGCTAAATGCTTTACACAAGCAACTCTTTGGGGAAGGTGTTATATTAGTACCATTTTACAGATGAGGACACTGAGGCCCAGAGAGGTGAAGTAAGTGGAGATGCTGGGAGATACTCCTCTGGGGTTCAGTGCTCAGCTTGACGCCAGACTCTTCTACTGCTCTGAAGGCTGGGACTGTGGTGGATGGGGACGGGGTTCTGGAAAGCTTTTAATGTGCTCAGCACCAAAAAATGATCTAAGTATGAAATCTCTCTGTAAAGTTTTTCTTTTTTCCCCCACTATCTATAAAAGTAATTCATACTCATTATAGAAAATGTGTGAGATACAGAAATGTTGCAAGATGCAAGATAAATTACTTTGGGTGAAGTCTTAACACAAGACTGATTATCTTATAAAACTCGGGGATCAGATTTTACAACTTCCCCTGGTTGGGGGGTGTGGGGAGGAACCGCTGCAGGGATAAAGCAATAAACACTTTCTTCAGAGAAGGCATTGACTCACCTCTTAAAAAACAGTAACATCATACGTGCATTTAACCTGCTGGAATTTACGGTGCTGCTTGACAGGCGATGAGCATGCCGCAGGGAGAGTAAGATAGAGGATGTGCACCAGCTTCTCACCCAGTGGGTCTCCGCGCATCTCATGGTACCTCCAACCCGGAGGACTTTTCAAGGACTTTTGGCTCCAATGCTGCTTTAGACTTAGCCCTCTCTTGAAACCTCCCTGTCTAATATCACCTGAGTATTGACTGTACGGAGACTGGTCTGCACTCTACTTTTGAGAATCTAGAATTCTGCTGGAGTTTTCTGGGGTTCATGCACTCATCCATTTATTCAACAAACGTTTCTTGAGTCTCCTTTCTGTGTCAGGTGGGGTGAGCGGTGGTGGGCATGCAAAGGCGTGGCTATGAGGAGGTCACAGTGTGCTGGGTCTGCTGAGACTCCTACTTAACAGGTTTTAGGTCCCAGGGAACAGGACAGAGGACCTCCGCTTAGAAGGAAAGTGCTCAAAATGTTTTCCTCAGTGAAGTGCATGGTAAGGCCAGAAAATTAATGCATCAATTCACAGGCAAATATCAAACAGAGAAAGCCAATCTGAAGCAGTGTGGAAATAATCTCTAGCTCAGTTACAGATAAAATCACAGAAGTCTATTTTCATATACAGTGCATTCAACAGAGTGTTTTTCAAGACAATTTTTAAGGCATAATCATAATTTAATGTTCAACAAAAAGTCCCAAGTTTTTCAATGGACTTAGCCCAAATTTATAGAATGTGGGAAGCATCTATACCTGGGACAGGCTTTGTGAGTATGTGTCCTGTGCAGTCACACCAGGCTGTGCTCAGAAGGGGCCCACATTTGGTTTAACGATCTGCTGTCACCATCCTGAAATTCTTCATATGTTTTCAACAAGGGGCCCCACATTTTTATTTTGCACTGGGCCTCACAAATTATATAGCTGGTCCTGTCTGTGTGGCTATGTCATCTATACTTCAGATCAATTTCCAGCCCATCCACATATTTGTTAGGTCACCTTAAATATTATTTAATCTCTTTGAGCCTCAAGTTCTCCTTTGGTAAAGTGGTATAAAGAATACTTCCTACCTTAGAGATGTAGTCATCAGATAATGTAAAGGTTTTAGCACAGTCAACTTATGTGAGATGGAAAAAAAAACACAACAAAATGAAACAAGCAAAACAACAACAACAACAAAAACCCTTTCCATTGCTTCTCCTTATGCAGAAATATATAATATTTTTCAGTACTTCTCATACATAAGAATGTTTTTGAGGTTACAAGTCCCTCCGCCCATCCCTGGGGAAAGAGACAAATTGTTCATGCCTCCCAGAATGAATTCCTATAATGAGGTAATGAGGGAGTGTGTTTTCTTCCTGATTCGAAATCACAAATATCAGCGTGGTTTATCCATAAAGGCAGGCCAACAATCTACTGTGGAGTATTTTCCCCCAGCACATCTCCTGGCAAATGTCTAAATTGATTTTAAATGATGTACTTCCATTGAATCCCACTTTCTAAAGCCTACCTGGTTTTATGGTGATGTTTCCCTGGAAAGAATTCAATTTGAATTTCCCTTAATAAAACTCATGACCTGTTTTGCTTAATTTTAATCATCTGGGGCTTCTCTAAAGCACACAGGTGCCAAACATCATGTTGACACATTGGATGTCATGGGGAACACGTGTTCTTTCAGAAGGGAGTGGGGAGCTTGGTCGACAAGGAAATGTTACGGCCCAAGCAATCACCGGAATTGGCAGCGGCAGAATTGCTAGCTCTGGAAGAGGAGGAGGAAGAACGTCCTAAATCCCACAACGGAAAATCATAATTTTCCATATTTTGCAGAAATTATCCTCACAGTCTCTCTAGCATCTTTTATGTCCTTCCCTCCACTAGATGCTTATTTTTAGGACTGCAAACATTGTCCCGGATATCCCTGCCATGAAAACGTCTTCCTTGATCCTGGTACTTCCATGCACTACCAATCTCTCTCTGCCCTTGCTAACCTTGCTTAACAAGGAACAAATTTTCCAGACATTTCTGGAGCTCCTGCCTTGTGCCGGCGCCAAGCATCAAATCTTAGTGAAGTCACTTCTGTGTTATTTCTCACCTCCGTCCTTCTACCACTGCGAAATGTTTATTTTTTTCATTCAGTGAATATGTATCAGAGCCTAGAAGGGGTCAGACACGTGAATACAGCCGTGTGTGAAGTACTCGTGGTCCCTGCCCTTGTGACAGGGTTCCCAGTCTAGCGGCAACGCAGACATTAGATGACACTGTCCTATTACACCCTCACAAGTCCGAGGGAGGGGAGGTGGAGTCAGTCCGAGTTTTTTCGAGTTGAGTTGTAGTGTTCCTTTTTAAAGTTCTTTTTAATTTTTATCAGAATTAAACCGTGAAAAGTTCTAAAATGTTTTTATTAAAAAAGCAGAAACTTCCTGCCCCACCAACTGCAGGCCTTAGTCTCCTCCTCATGCCCTGTCCTGCTCCCGGATGAAGCCACATTCAACTCTTTCAGCTGTTTTTCTGGTTTTTATTGTTATTATTATTTAATTATTTTTTATTTTTAATTATTATAGGTATATCATAATTGCATATATTTGTGGGGTACATGTGATGTTTTGGTACAGGCAAATAATGTGAATTAATCAAATCAGGGTAATAAAAAAAAAAGCCACTGACTATGTGGTACTTTGTAAGGGCATCTCTAGCATAGTAATACAGGGCCCTTTCTCAAAATAGTGTTTTTAGTTATGCAAATAAAATGTATAGCATTATGAAGAAAATACTAATAAAGAAATACTGTTATTACAACTATATCATATAGATCCTTTTGTAGTTCATTAGCTTGGTAAATGGGTTTCCACACTCATGTGTGAGATGAGCCTCCTTCAAACCTTAATAATATGTCACCACTTACCTGTCTGTCATTGCTATCTCTTTAAAATACAGACTTTGCTAAGTACTACACAAAACACAGGGAACTTAAACATCTACTGATCCCGACTCACTGAAATATGTAGTCTGGGAAAAGAAAGGTTAAAAGTTTGGGAGACAGAAAATCTTTGATTCTTGGGTCTTGGGTCTTGGGAGGCCCCAGGGGCATCCATGGTTGAATGGCAGCTGTGATCAGTTATTGGAGGTAAAAAAAAAAAAATTATTTATATCATTTAGAAATGATGAATCTAATTTCTAGAGAGTTGGTTTACTGGATGTATAAGAAAATGCCAAGTGAACAACAACAAAAAAGAAGCATGCAATACCTTGGTCACTGCTATCTGTAATAGTTTTTAAAATGAAAGTAAGTGAGAGTGAAGGGACAGATCAGTTGGATTCTGGCGGGCCGCTGGTACAGACTCTTGCCTCAGACCCTCTTCCAAAGGGAAATGTTATGCTGAAATAACAGACAGCAAAGGTTAAAATAATTCATAAAAGACTGGGAAAAATAATGGGGAAAAAGAAAGGTGAGCGTCAAGAGACTCCTCCCAGCTTGGTTGAAATTATTAAATGGTTATTAAGAATTAAGATGCCTAAAGCAGACATTGATGGGGTCAAAACAAAGATCTTGATGCAATATGCTTGGGAGTTGGGTGGACTGATAGGAGCCTCTGTTGTTCTTTATCTTTCAAAAGCCTAAACAAATGGTTTGTTCAACCCAATTTTAGGGAAATTTAAAAAACAAGAAGGGAAAGATGACATGAAAAAGCTATCCTCAGACAGCCTGAGACAATGATGCCACAACCTAATCAACATAAGGACTGGTGAAAAGGTCAGTGTCCCTTACTTCAGTGCCCAGCCAGGTACAGAAGGGCATATACACTTGAGTGGATACAATGGTCAGTCAGTATGTGGAAAAGAGATGTTTTTGGGACTCCTTATTGGGAATCTTATGAACAGTCATTCCCAAACTTGTTGATAAAGTCCTAATGGGGCCTAGGGTTAGGTTGGGAGGATCTAAGAATGCAAGAGTTGGTAGTATTAAGGTGAAAAGTGGATAAAATTGATACATTTAAACAGACTTTATGTGAAATGCTGTGTCTTTATACCTGCTAGTATTACGGGAATGAATATTATGCATGACTGAGAACACTTTCCGTACCTAGTATTGTAAAAACAGAAGACATGTAATATACATAATTGGACATGTTGAATGGGGACCAATATGATTGCCTGAGCCCACACAGACTGATAATTTAAAAATGCCGATTGGACAAAACCTGTTAGCATACCAGCATCTGGTGGGTTTATCTGGATTTGGGGGGGACACATATTTCACATCTGAAAATAATTGCTAATTCTATGAATAAAACTACTTAAAAGGGGTCCTGGAGTCCTTAGACAGACAGGGGCTTACAACAAAATCCTGTGAACACCATGCAGAATTGAGGACTGGGATTTTGGATTAGACAATTTCACTTGAGTAGCAATTACCAGCCTGCTATCAGACATTATCTGAAACTTCCCTGATGAGCAAATGACATAAAATATTATTTAAACCAGAAAAAAAACATATATATATATATATATAGTATCTTGGGTGATGTCAGAGAAACAGATCAACATGAAGGACAGTAATCAGAAGTATTCTATTAATAAAATAAGATGGAAATGGTTTGTGCAGGAACATCATCGCAAAGGATTGTAAAACGATAATCAATTTATTCACAAGCGGGTAGTCTCTTTTCCCCTAGGACCAACTTTGGAACCACCTGAGGATCTGTCTGATTCTATTAACATTTAGGTGATGCTATATATATATATATATATATATATATATATATACATATCTTGATTGACTATAAAAGGGCTGTTTGGTTTTGGGATGGCAATTCCAAAGTGAATGGATAGCATCTTGTTTGGAAGGCCACCACTCTAGCAGAAGAAAGTAAAACCAGATTAGATTAATGGGCTAAAATTGCATGTTGTGAGCCCCTATGCTTTAGTTTTTACTGAATTATAATCAGTGAGTAGCCCATTGCTTGGCAATATGGTCAGGCAGAAAGGAAATGGAAAACTGACTTAGTTAAGGGATGATCATATAGGGCATACTGCTATAGAAATGGCTACGGGAATTTGAGGAGCAAATTGAAACAGGACATGTTGACGTCATTTGAAGGAACCCTACATCAGGATCAAAGGTAACTGGAGCCAGTTAGTAGATACCCTGATGTACTTGCTATAGGTGGCCACCTGGGTCCTTCAAACAAACGAACCTTGGAGATCTGCAGACATAGGCTGAATCTAGACAAATTCCTCTTGTACTCTGCTCATTGTGTCAGTTGTTTTTTCCTAATGGTACTTCATCTCATGATGTAATTATTAATAGAGATTTGTGTTTTGTTTATTTTTTATTTCTTTTTTTTATGTTACATAATAGTCCCATAGTGTGTTGTATGAATGCCCCTAGAAAAGAACTGTTTATTTCCCTTTTTAGAAGCTCTGGGAATTCAACTAGTTTCAGGTTATTTTTTATGCTAATCACTCACATGAGCTGTTCTTTTACTACGTAAGTAGTATATTTGTGTTCTTCACCTATATATATAATACAGATTTTTTGTCATGAAATTTTATGAAAATTATTATGCTCTATCTTGTGTGCTGAATTGTGTGCCCACCCTCATGCCCTCAAAAAGATATGTTGAATATTTAGCTCCTGGTACCTGTGAATGTGAACTTATTTGGAAATAAGGTTTTATAAAATATAACAAAGTTAATATGAGATCATATTGGATTATGGAGGGCCCTAAATTCAATGATTAGTGTCCTTATAAAAAGAGAGATTTGGATACACACAGACCTACACAAGGAAGAAAGCCCTGTGATGAAGGATGTAGACAGCATTTTGCTATTTACCTTCTGAACAGCACATATTCACTGATGCCAGCTAATGCTGTGAACCTTTCATTCTTTGAACCTGATGCTTTACTTGAAAAATATAAGTCCACACTTAGCATACTCCCCGTAAGAACCTAGCAAAGTAAATCAAATGGCCTCCATGAAAAATTTTCTAACAGTTCTTGGCATGCAAAATGAGCTCAGAATATGTTGAATAAATAAATAAGTAGGTGGATACATAAAAAATAATGCATAAACTTTTATAGTCAAAGCCACTAATAAAATACATTCTTGATATATTTTATGTTATTAGAATTCTGTGACAGTTTTCATTTTATATGGAATTACAAAGCTCTTTTCCAACAGTATCCAGAACTCAATAGCCCTTCAGTGAATTGATAACTATTTTGTAGAGGCTTGTGGCTGTATTCTTCTCTCTGCCATCTACATCTCTGCCATTCTCTCAAATTTGGCTGCATTCGGGAGAAATAAAATTGAACTCATTCAGAAAACAAAGAAAGCTCATTCCAAACCATGTGATAAGGTTAAATGAAAGAGCTTTCATTGGCAGAGCTGAGATTTTTTCTGATGAATTAAATTATACAGTCCATTAGAACAGGAAATATAAATCATGCCAACTTTACTCAACACATGGATCATGTATTTGGCCTTAGGTCTGAATTATATCTCTAATAGTTGCTTTTGGGTTGCTTCCACATAGAAAATATTAATATATTTCCAAACCTCAGAACAACACCACCTGTTCATCTACAATATGGGTAAAATGATATGGGTGTGCAGAAGATGGGAAGCATAATTTTTTCTTTGTGTGTGGCCATGAATAATCTAGTTGGTTTACTGAGATGACATTTCAACTCCATGTTGTCAGTTGTACTGAGTAGAGGAATGAACACAGGTTATTATACAGGCTCCTTTCCCCACACTTAGTGATCTTTCTTGCTAAACCTACTACACCAATAGCCTTCGAAACATAACCACAGTAGATACTACCAATTAATCAGAATTTGCTAGGCATCAAAAAAGTCTTTTTGCCCTCTTTGCTCATATAGATTAAACTTTGATGAAACATGCTAGAACCTTATTAAAAAGTAATTGGCCAAGAATATTCAGCACAGTGACCATGAGAAGAATATTCAATGAGATTTTCCTTCTACACAAAGGAAAAAAAGTCATTTTATCAAAAAGACACCTTCACTTGAATGTTTATTACAGTACAAGTCAGAATCCCAAAGATGTGGAATCAACCCAAGTGCCCATCGATACATGAGTGGATTAACAAAATGTGGTACATTTTCACCATGGCATACTACTCAGCCACAAAAATGATGAATTAATGTCTTTTGCAACAATTTGTATGGAACTGGAGACCATTATCTTAAGTGAATTATCTAAAGAATGGAAAAAGAAACACCACATGTACTTGCTAAATATTAAATTGGAACTAACTGATGAACACACATATGCAGAGAGGGAAGTAAAACTTAGTGGACATCAAGCAGTGGGAAAGGAGGAAGGAAAAGATAGGAAAAACCTACCTAATAGGTACAATGAATACTATTTGGGTGATCAGCACACTTATAGCCATGACTCAAGCACTACAAAATTGATCCACGTAATCAAAGACATTTGTACCTCCTTAATATTTTGAAATTAAAAAAAGTGAGAAAGACATATTTACTTGCCAATATACCAATTTACTTACATTCAACCATATCAACATACCTTGAAAATTAGTTGCACGCCTGTGTGTGTATGTATACAGTCAGCTCTTCCTACCTGTGCGTTCTGCATTCATGGATTTAGCCAATCATGGATCAACATCATTAGTCATCAAGGAAATGTAAATCAAAACTACAATGGGATATCATCTCACCCCAATTAAAATGGTTTTATCAAAAAGACAGGCAGTAAGAAATACCAGCGATAATGTGGAGAAAGGAACCCTCGTACACTGTTGGTGGGAATGTAAATTTTAGTGCAAGCACTATGGAGAACAAGTATGGAGGTTCCTCAAAAAACCAAAAATAGAACTCCCATATGACCCAGCAATCACACCACTGAATATATATCCAAAAAATAATAAAATAAAATAAAAAATGGCAATATAATAATAAAAATACAAATAAAAATGATACTATTAATATAAATATTGCATAAAACTATATAGCATTTACATTGTATTAGATATTATGAACAATCTAGACATGATTTGAAGTATATGGGAGAATGTGCATAGATTATATGCAAATAGTATGCCATTTTATATAAGGGACCTGAGCACCTGCAATTTTGGTATCTGTGGTGGTTCTGGAACAAGCCTGCCATAGATATGGAGAGAGGAGTGTGTGTGTGTGTGTGTGTGTGTGTGTGTGTGTGTGTGTGTGTCTGTGTCTGTGTCTGTGTATGCTATTTTAGGATTTCTTAAGTCTTTGTATTATAAAAATGTATTTGGTAAAGACATTTTAATAGTAGGAAAATCCATTTTTATTTTTAATCTTTTTGAAATTTTAGAAGGAATTTGATTATAATAAATATTTGCTGAGTACTCATGGCACATGTGTGTAAACTACTAAAATGGTGAACTATTTTAAAAATGTTTAATCTTGTCAAATTTTTATGGAAATATAAACAGTTTATACTAGGTAACTGAAAAGGACCACATACACATACTCATAACAAAGCCAAAATTAGATAAGGTAGAAACCATATGTAACTTTTTATTAATATGATGGAACTTCTTATTAAACTGTTCATTGATATGAAATTGTGAACATTTGTGTATATAACTCTTTAAATATGATTATTGTCCATAATGTTTTAAGAAAACAGTAGGATCTCTTTTAAATAACTACTTTGGAACATGTTACTTGTCTTCTATTTTGAATTGTACTTTATTAACCTATAGTAATTTTTTCTCATAATGAGTTATATTTCATTGGCATGATTGTTAAATCATGTGTGATTAGCTATTAGTGGTTTAAATCACCATGTGGACTATGAAACTATTGTTCATAGGATAAATATTAACATCATTTATTTTCTATGACTTTTTTATGTGAGAAACAGTGTGGCTGGCATAATTACAAGATGGTCTGGAACTGTTAATTCCACAAAATTCATTTGTGATTTCATTGGAATTCTGTGGATTATGAGGGTTACCAATCAATTTATGCAATGTAACGAGTGTTTCATTTTGTTCACCAGGAATTAAAAAGATGTCCACATTATATTATAGCTTTGTGTTTTTACAGGAGCTCAGTCCTTTACTCTTTTACACATAATGGCAGTGAGACTGGTTTTTAGATATAATGCCTTTATATTTTTATTAAGAATAACAGAACTAGAAATAAATTACTTTATAAAAATTTTCTAGTGTAAAATATCCTGACTACATTATTATGTTCATCTTTTGAATTACCTGTGAATGTTACTTTTCTCATAAAATGTTATAACCATTTTATCATAGATTGTAATTGATTTAAATATTTTTTCTACTATATAAACCATTACTCCAAAAATATTAATATTTTGCTCTTAGTGAATCTTTCCATATATTTATAACTATCTCCAAAATTATATTGAAAAGCTGATATATATACTGTATAATTAAATTATTGTTTGTAATTTTCTATTGACATATTTTATGTCATTTTTCTTCACTAATGCAATATCTCTTTTTGCGTTCCAAACTAAGTCATAAACCATTAACTTAAACTAACAATAAAAGTAAATCCCTTTTGTTCTTAATTCCATATATTTCTTTTTGATTTGGAAGGTTTCACAAAACATTCAATACATTTGCAGAGCTGTCTGTAGAGTTCAAATTGTTATAATCTTCCAGTGTTAAAATATTTTATTGTGGTTACACATTGTATGTACCTTGAAAATTACAGGTCATTATTTATGAATATGATTATCTTACATTTAGCAACCTGTCACTGATTTTATTTTTATAAAAAGACCAATAACATGCTTTCTGGTAGGTGTGGATGTTACATAATATAAATATTCCCAAATGCTACTTTGTAGATTGACTTTTGAGTTTCATTTGTCTGCCTGACTTTCTCTTTTCCAGCACTTCTTTCTAATTCTTACATATTAATACTATATTATCAAGTGGTATTCAACTGCCTGCCATAAATTGACCCCCATTGGAAATCATAATATAAGAGACAATTTGCAATTAAGTTACAGTTATTGCCTTAAACCTATTGACTAAGATTCTTTCCTTGGCCAAACTGGTTAGGCTTCACTGAGCCCTCTTTTTGAGTAAGCCTTATATTCGGGCTTATCTAGAATCCAGCCAAATCAGTTTAGAAAGAATTCCCCCCCCCACTGTTGATAGCTGGTAATGCTCAATATCTGATCAAATTCCTCATCTTCCACCTTTGACAGCTGATCATCCTGGCCTGCCTTCAGCAAGAATCAGTTAAGTCAGTTTAGCAAAAGGAGCTCCTTACCCTTGGTGTCACCTCATAATTTTCCATGCACTGAGTCCCTCGCTCTGCTTCTTGGCTATAAATTTTCCCTGGTCCTTTTTTAATTCAGAGTTGAGAATAAATTCCTTCTTCTGTAGCAATATCCTTATTGCAAAAGTCAAGAATAAAGTCTTTCTTGACATTTTAATGAATGTCAGAATATTTTTTCTTTAACACTGTTTAGCCTAATGTGTATAGGCTAGTGTTTATATCTATTTCTTTATTAGAAAAACTTTAACAAAATTTTCACCCTTGGCATCTTCAAATAATGAGCACTATGAAAAGTTTAACCATATAAAATATCAAACTATACTGAGCCATAAAACTAAATCGAAAGAATAATGAAAAAATACAATTACAATCCAAATATGTGACAAATATCTTAATACCTGACTATAGAAAGGGCTATTAAAAAATATAATGAAAAACACATATTTTAACCATGAATATAAATTACATAGAAAAAGTTATATGCAAATACTTTTTAAATCTATAAATAGATGTTCAAACTCAGAGACTTTTAATTGTATCCCAATTGTCATTCTCCCATTTTTTGGTAAAATAATAATCTAAAATAAACCTGCTTTATAGCTGCCTTCTACTGCAGCTATGGCATGTAGTTAGAGGTCTCACAATGATTGGTAAGTGCAATTGTTACAGAGATATTCAGGAGGGCTCCTTAAGAACACACCTCTCAGTATCCCCACTATGTTTCTCTTCATTTCTTGTGATAGTTGAGGCTCCAGCAGTTGCTAGGAAGATGAGCTTAGGCCAGAGTCGTGAACCTGGATAATAGGCAACTTTGTGGTACTGCCATTATCAGCCCCAGGTTACCTTCTTCTCAACTTCAATTTTATTCTTAATGAGAGATATATGCAACATTATGTAGTATCAGTTTTCCTTAATTTGGATTTTTTTCTTTTATGCATACAAACTTTGTTCTGTATGCCACAAATTCATTTATAAAGGAATAAGAAATTTAAAAATATAATTTTTAGTTATCAACTAAGCAAAGATGGAAATGGTTGTGACTATTCTGGTCAGGGTCTGGAAAGACAAGTCCTAATACATTGTCTGTAGTGTGATCACAGCAAGTTGGTGAAAACTGTTTGAAAACTATTTGGTGACATTTATAAAAATTTAAAAATTATTCATCCCCTGTCCCAGAGGTAGATACCAAGGAATTTAGTTGTCCCTTTTATGGAAACTTTCTGGATGTCCACACCACTTCTGCTTATACAGTAATCCCCACTTATCCACGGGAGGGATTATGTTTCAAGACTCCTAGTGGATGCCTGAAATCACTGATAGTAAATAACCCTAAATATAGTATGTTTTTGCTATACATACATGCCTATGATAAATTTTAATTTATAAATCAGGTATAGTTAGTGATTAACAACAATAGCTAATAGTAAAATAGAACAATTATAACAGAATACCGTAATAAATGTTATGTAAATGTGTACTCTCTCTCCCTCCCTCCCTCTCTCTTTCTCTCTCTCTCTTTCTCTCTCTCATCTCTGAAAATATCTTATTGTTACAGTACCTCTGGTAACTGAAAATTGAAACTGTGGAAGGCAGAGTTGTCGCTAACTGGGGACTACCATGTATCATTTTGCAGACCTTTAGTCAAATGGACATACATAGGGTAAGGGAGGTTGCTATAAAAATGTTGAGTTGCAATTGCAGCATCATTTATCATAGACGAGAAATCGAGGACAGTACAATGCTCAACAGTAGGGTTCTGGTAAAACAAAACAACACAAAAAGGAATGGAACGTCAACTTAGCAGTAGACGATCTTGCATTTACAAAGCATGAAGAAATGCCTGGATACCAGTGTGTGAAGACACGTGGAACAGACTGGGTAAAAGTAGGTCTGTAAGTTCTTCCTTCCTAGGAATGCCTTAGGCAGTTTTGACCTTGCCTCTTATAAATTAAATATGTTGACAGGATTTTCCAGTTGGGAGACAATCTTAAGGATGTTAGGACACACTAAGTTTTTAACAGGGAGTTCTTTTAGCAGAATATGCATGATATAGCATGAAAATAAGCCACTTCATCAGACTACCTTGTACTTCAAACAGACCTTGACTGTCATTCTGGAAACACAACGTGTCCCTGTGAGGAAAGGAAACTTCAAGGAAGCCTACTCTGACGGTTTGGGTCTTCCCGGATATAGATGCTGTATTGTTAACATTATTCCTTTCTTGTATTCTCTAATTATTAGTAAAGGTCACATTGGGTAAGATCTACAAATCATGTGAGTCTGTTTGACAGTTTAGCCTTTAGTGATAGTTCAGTATCCAAGACATGTTGGTACACATAAAGCAAAGGGGAAACAAACTGCATTTATAAAATAAAATGTATCTATTTCCTCTCTTACAGATACAGAGCATACACTTCTGGATGAATACACAAGAAAGCCTTAACTGTAAGGAATAAGCCTGAGACAATGATTTATGCACTAAATTATTCATTCGTATTCAATATTACTTTCACTAAATTGAAGTAAACACAGGTTTTTTTTCCCCTAACTCTAGGTAAATATGACTGTCCATAGTATTACTTTTTATTGAATTAAATATTACAGGGTTGGTGAGGAAATTCAATTTCTAAGTCCAAGCTTACTCAATGAAACTATTAATTATTATAATATAAATAACATTGTATGAAGACTGAGGATTATATTAGAATAAACCTATTAATTAAAGTGGAAACCTATAGGAAGATTTCCGTTAAAAAAGTAATCAGGATTCAATTGTAATAATCATGATAATGACAAGATTAGGTATAAACATGGCATGAAAGACTCCTGAATAAATCTAGTTTATGTTTATATTTTTAATGTATTTAAGATATCTGTTATAAATATTCTGTTGCTTTGCTTCTGTGTTTTACAGGAAGTTGGCCAATGTTAGGTAGCTCAGTTCTTCGTAATTCTCAAAGACTCTTTTCCTAAACTCAAAGTCTCTCATTATTCTCTCTAGTTTCATGGTATTAATTTTTTTTTTTTTCCTAGAGACAGAGTCTTGCTTTGTTGTACAGGCTGGAGTGCAGTGGTGTGATCATAGCTCATTGCAGCTTCCAACTCCTGGGTTCTAGTAATACCCCCACCACGGCCTCCTAAATACCTTAAGATTACAGGCACACACCCACCAAGCCTGGCTTTTTTTTTTTTTTTTTTTTTTTTTTTTAAGAGGTGGAGTTGTCTTGAGATCCTAGTCACAAGCAATCCTCCCCTTGTTGGCCCTTCAAAATACTGGGATTACAGGTGTGAACCACCAAGCCCAGCCAATATCAAAACATATAGCCTCTAGTCTCAGCTAACTTTTCATAAAAGCTTATTTAAATACATTTGAGGCTTATATATCTTAAAATTAACAGTGTTATTTTATATGAAGTTGTATTATCTGGAAGGGATTGGAGGAAGGGGTCTTTTCTTTTCAGATTATATCCTTCTATACTGCTTTTAATATATTTAAAAGATTCTTTTACTACCTTAATAAAAGAAGTTAGAAATATAGCTCATGACATTAAATAACCACATAAATGAATTCAAACAAAACTTTATTGAAATTAACACTATATCTTTTTTTTTCTTTTTTTATTTCTCTCATTTAAGCACTACTGTGGGGAAAGATTATGAGGTATTAGATCTCTGAAAATCACTTTGAGGTGAATGAATTAGTTTACATGATAAGTAAAGCTTATTCTGTGTACAGCCACTAAAAACAGCAACCAAAGTAGAATTCTGTAACTCAGCAAAATCTACAATAAAAGTAATACTTTAGATAAAAAACCTTCATGTTCTAATAATCCATGCAAATCTCTATCATTTCAGTGTGATATTGGGGGAACATGAGGTAAACCTAATGTATAAATTGTCATTTTTAAACTTTGCAGAAGAACAATGCTGCAGACAGGCTAAAGAAAAAGTTTGGGAATGATATGATTCTTAATATAGTAAGTTTATAAATCTGATGATGAGGATACAAGACAATGGAAAATTAAGGAACCTATTAAAAACAAGGCATTCCTGATCATCATTTTTTTCAAAATCATCTAACTTATAGCAGGTGATTGTTTTCTGAAAACAAAAATTAGTTACATCATGAAATATAAAAAATATTTTGACACATTATCTGTTTATAAGCAATGATGGCTCATCTAGAACTGGAAGGATGAATTTCTTTCTGGTCTGTGACAAAAAGTAATGGCTTAACAAAAATATATCCTATATGCTCTTCTTAGATTTGAACTGAATTTTTAAACATGCTATGATTCAAAATAATCAGTGGTAGTAAGTATAACTTCACAACGTATACTATTTCACTTAATGACAACTGCTTCATCAGCCAACACTGAATGCATATCCAGTCATGAACAAAATAACCCAAATTTATTACACACTTAATACGTGAAACCCTATAAGTACTTTTGTATATTATGAAATTTAGTTGTCATAGCAGCTCTCGGATATGTTTCATATTCTTCATTTTTCAAGTAAATAAATTGGAGCCCAGACAGTTTAAGTGTCTTTTCCAGAAATGACAGTCTTGTCGGATTTGAACACAAATAGGTTTAGCCCTTTTCAGAAGTATACTGTATTGTCTTTAAGCAACTTCATTCAACACTAAGAAAATGAATATGTTAAAGGCATCATTTTTACTTTCAATGTACTTAGAACTGAAGACTGGAAATATGTCCACTAAAATAAATAAGAAACCACAGTATTATAATCATATGAGAAACATACATTAATATACATTAACATATATGAATACTTAGATTATTTTTCATTATTTGCCCATAATTTTTTTATTTAAAACTTTTAGAATAAGCCATCATTTTGAAAATATGCTCTTTAGCTGAATTAGAACTGGAGAAAGAACACAATGTTATGTATTTCAATATTTTTAAATGTATGTAATTAAATCTATCTTCTTAGCCAATGTTAAATATTAATTTTGGGGGAACATAGATGAATTATGCATCTTCTGATAAATTAGAATTGTGCTAATAAATTATAAAAACTAATCTGTATCTTATTAAATAATGATAATATTTAATGTTAAACATCAATAATGATATGAGCACAAAACATTACTATTGAGATCATCAAAAAGGTCTTTATCTTCTTCCTGTGAGTAGGATGAGGACGAGGAGCAGGAGGGGTTGGTTTTCCTGTAAAGGAGGTGGCAGAGGTAGAATCGGTGGAGGAAGTGGAAGGGAAGTCAGGAGAGAAAGATACAATCTGTGTAACTTTTACTGAAAAAAAAGCTGCATGTAGTTGGAATTGCACAGCTCAAGCCCATGTTGTTCAAGGATCAACTGTATTTCACATCTGTGATTTGGTAGCTCAACTTTTTATTTTGTAATCATTTTATTATTTTTCTTAATTATTTCATTAGTTCTCAGTTTTGTAATTTTATCTTTTAATTTTCATCCTGGTGTGATTTTTCTGTATTTTTGGATCACCTTGTCCCTTGTGTTGATGTCATCTTTTAATTCTCTTTTCAATCTCACGTGTTCTTACTCCATGGTCCTCACATGCTGTTGATGGCATTTTTGCTCATATCTGTTCCTCAGTTACATTCTTAACTCTCTCAGTGGTAAATGTTTACTTGTATTTTGCTAGACAGTAATGATAATGAACTAACAGGCACCATGAAAAGTAATTTTTGTAGAAATTCTTTCAAGGTTAATTTTCCATGTGTATTTATAAATAGCACTATCCGAGGCTTGCACTTGGATTATAGGACTGTTTGTATTGCTTCCGAATTTCTATGGCAAGATTGAATTGATATGATTCTATCCTGATGGAAGACAACATTTAATCAATTCAAGATATACAATCAAACAAAGTTTTCTTGGAGATTCTCTACAGGTGTCAATGAATTGGCTGGTAATTCAATTATTCCATGTTGTTCCTACCAAATATTCCAGTTTTTCATTTGTTGAAATGAAATGTTACAGGGCTATTATGGAGATTAAATGAAATGATTTATTTAAAATTTAAAAAAAAGTTGCCATAGTTTGCTCAGTAAATGCTTTTACTTAGAGGCAAATCAATTGTCTTAGTACATCAAGAAAGCATCTAATCACTAAATCTAACCGAATATTATTATAATAGGTATATTATAATAGGTATATAATAGGTATGCTCAATAGGAAGTTACTCCTGGACAAAAGTCTTTCTGAAAGAACAATCTACTTTGAATTTGACAAAGAAGGAATGTATTATTTTTTTCATTTTAAGAATTTTCATTAATTTTTCCTGAAAGTCAACTATTTCATATGCATTGAATTCAATTAGTAGTCCACAAAAAATTGTAAAGATATAAATTACACCAATTTTGCAAACATGGAGGTTTATCACTCAGATCTGCTGCTGGAAGTATAGTCAGATGACAGCCTCTACCTGTGGCATCTTCTGGTTTCACTGAGGTGTAGGAGTCTATGTCCAGCTTTCTCCTGGCTGCTCTAAGTCAAGGAGTGAGCAGAGAAGGGGCAAGAGACCTGTGCCATTTCTACCCAATGTACAGTTAATAGTCAAGGCTGGGAAAAATGGAAATAAAATTATGTACATAAAGAATATCACATATAGTATTATTTTAAAATTCCATACCATTTAGTAAGAACATAAGACATCACCATCTTTACTATGGGAAGGGGCCTCCATTCTTGTATTTTTCCTGATAAGAATAATATCTCCACATTCTCTCCTATAGAGATGATCAGTTTAAAAAGAAATTTGGTTATAAGGATCACCAAAGAGAGCTGCAATAATTTTGGAAGTAAATTTTATGAAGTCATGGACTTTGCAATCTATCCCTTCTTATTTCAAACACCTTTTTTTCAGTAATACAGAATATATTACAATATAATTTTATATAACATAGAAAGACTGATGTTTATAAGTGCTCTACAGGATGTTCAAAATTATCCTGTATAGTCCCTCATTTTACATAAGAGTAAATTAAGATTCTGACAAACTAAAGTCATCATTACCACCAGAACCAGAATTAAAATTTCTATCTCTTGATAGTATGTTTTTATCTAAACAAAGCACAGTAGTTTTAATATTGTTTTTGATCAGAATGCCTGTTTAGGCAATTATACATGAAGTTTTCATCCTACTTTGATCATTTCTCTATTAGATTTCTAAATATTAGTCTCTCTAATGGCACAAAAAGTCTAAAAGGCTGCCTGAAGTAAATCCACATGTATTCAAATTTCAGATAAAGTGAATGGGGGATAAATAAAGATTTGTTAGTTATTTTAGAATTTGGAGTCTCAATTCTAAATGCAGGGAAGGATTATTAATGGATTCAAAATACCCTGCTCCTCAAAAAAGAATCCTCCATATTTTGTAAGAATATATCAGTACCAATTACCATTGAACTTGACTTAAGTATTAAAATGAAATTTCTTTTCATCCACATTTAAAATCACAGTGTCATTACTCTAATTTAGTTGTTAGGTATCATTAAAACATTATTTTCTTGAATACATGATACATTTTTAAAAATTATTGATATAATCATGAGATTAAAGTCTTTTTATTTGATTAATATCCATTCATGCCTGAACATCTTGTTTTCTCAGAGTTTATGCTAATACACACTAATCTCCTTTTAATCCTATAGAGTGCCACAAGTGTGAATTAGGTGGACAAAAGAGAATCCTGTGTGCTCAATATATGTTAATGCCAGAGGGATACAAAATGATCATGCTGTTCTGTATGTAAATTTTATAAGTGCATGCAGAAAAACTCATTGCTAAAATCTGCTTCAAATAAGGATTTTCATTAATGATAAGAAAACATGGATCATAGTCTCTGGGGATATACAGAAGAATCTACAATGGTAATCTCAAAGAGCAAATCCTATTAGGCAGATGATATCATAGAGAAAGAAAAACTGGCTCGAGCTGGGAAGAAGGAAATTTCCAGATCCTCTTAGTACGACAAGTAATATGGAAAGTGCCCTTGTGGTAAAAGGAAGACAGGAAATACATATTCATAGCTGGAAAAGACATAAAAAGTATTTGAATCATGACAAAATCAAAGGAAGAAACGAGAACAAAGATTAACATTCCTAAGAAGTAAGCAAATTAGACAAGTCTTATACATTTGAACAATTAATTCAGTATAGCATCATAAAAATATTAACTGTGGATTTTGTTTAGCATTTAATTTTTATAGTTAGACCTCATTCTAATCTAAGAATTACCAGGTCATGATTTTTAGAGACTTACAATACCTTTGGATATAAAATACATTTTGTTAAAACATTTATCTGCTTATGTAATTCTCACCTCTACTTTCCACCCGTATTTCCAAATAAATTGTGTAAGTATAGCATCCAAGATTTTCTAAACTCTTAATTTATTTACAAAAATAGTTGTTGATGCAATGTGTTCCTAAGTTTCAAAAATTAAAATTACTTTATTATTTATTTTTCAGTTTTAAAACAACCTGCTTATCTTAAATAGTTCAAGTAATGAAACATACATACAATAAGCAAAAATAATTCTAAGACTAAATATCTGGACATCAGCATTGTTAGTATTTTTGTGGAAAATCTCTCAGAATCACTCTATGTTACACACATATAAAAACAGGTAATTATAGAAAAAATAGAAACATGTTGATTTATAAATGTTTTATGCCTAAACATATTACATACCATCTTTTTTTTCAATAAATATTTGTTTCTCTTATATGAAGCGTTACTATTTCGTGAGCATTTACTATGTGCCAGACATACAGCAGATGTAAGCAGCATACGGTAGTAGGTATTAATGAGTGTTAGTTGCTATATCACCTAATTTTTATAAGGCTCCTGTACATTAGTGATGATTACCTCTATTTTATAAATAAAGTTTTTTTTATGCCTGCTAACACAACATCCATTCTGCTGTTCATGGATCAAGCAGTAATATTAACTTTCAAGTCTTGTTTAAGAAGTACATTTTGTAAGCCTATGGCTGCCATACTGATTCCTCATTTGTATCTGGGCAAAGTAAATTAAAAACCTTTTGGAAAGGATTCTCCGTTTTAGACACCATTAAGAACATTTGCAACGCATGGGAGGAGGTCAAAATACCAACATTAACAGAAGTTTGGTTTCAAAATATTAAGGAGGTACAAATGTTTGTGTTACATGGATAGATTTTATAATGCTTTAAGCAGGGCTACAAGTGTGCCCATTACCTGAATAGTGTTCATTGTGTTAGTTTAGTCCGTGTGGATGTTCGCTGGCCCCCCCGGTTCCCAATGTCAAGAACGAATACTGGTACCGAGGTGAGCTAATGAAACAGTGATCACAAACAGAGCAATTTTATACTAACAGTTTACTGCATAAAAGAAAGAATGAAAGTAAAGAAGGAAGCTACGCAAAGTGAAAATACATTCCAGACAGAATGCAATGGGTCAGTCTCCACGAGCGAAGAAAGACGCCGAAGTCTGAGCACACATTGCCTTTTATAAGCTCACTAGTTTGTCCCACCTTTCTTCTGGCAGGGTTGGTTGTCGTTTCCCGCCTTATGGGGTGATTGACAGACGGATGCTATATAACAGGTTACATAGCAGGTTGGTTATGTAACAGTTTCCCTTTCTGCATATGTATCTTCCTCAGAATCCTTCAGAAGCTCCACCTATATTATGCTAATTAGATGATAATGAGCTCTATATCAGTAAAAGGTTACTAGGAACTTTTTACTACGGATGTCCCCACCAGGGAACAGTTCCTAGCCGAAATTTAGTTCCTAGATACAATTTGGTTCTTGCTCTCCAGCTTTAGCCACTTGCTTGCCACCTGTTTACCCTCTACCAGACCTCGCAATTGTACCTGTAAGGTAGGTTTTTAACACTCCCCTCCCTTCCCTTCTTGATTGCTTTTCCAAAGATTTTTACTTCTTTCTGTGCCTATGTGTGTACAATAATTATTTGTTTTTCATTCTTGAGATACTTGTGAACACCTGAGTTTAGCTTTAACAGTTTAGCTACTATTTTACTAAAACATCAGAACCAAGATTTGAGGTCTTTTTATAAAAAAAGAAAATAAGATAATTTAGCCTTATTTCATAGTGGTTAGGCAGCGTCTGGTAAGACTTTATGTATTCCTTTTTCGTCTCCTCTAAAGTGCAAATGAAAAGATTTCATATGCAAAATTTCGTTATTTATTGCTTTAACATGTGACTTATGCCAATAAATCTATCAAGGTTTAAGTTAAAAAAAGGGGGATGAATGGGAATATGAACTAATGATACATGCCTTATATGTATGTTTTATATTGCAATAGATTGTATGACCATGTATGAAAGTCAGAAAATAATAGGAGTATTTTAGAATGTTTACATTTTGAGCATGTTTAGGGGAACTTGACTGGCCACAGGGAGCAAGCAATATTGAAAAGATGAAAAGGATGTCATAATTTTAGAAGAACGTGTATTTTGAAGCCATTTTGTTGTGGGGTTTGGGGATATTGTTTCTTTTATTCTTGTATTTCTTAGCATTTTTTAGGATGAATATATAATTAGAAAAACAATAAAATATTTTTGTGTGGGAAAGCAAAACAAAGCAAAACAACAACAACCCAGGAGTGTGGAAGAAGTTGATTCTAACCCTAATGAATGACATTGAGGGAATCAAGACTTCTGTGGAAGAAAAACCCACAGATGTGGTGGAAATAGCCAGAGAACTAGCATTAGGATTAGAGCCTGAAGATGTAACTGAATTGTTGAAATCTCACGATAAAACTTGAATGCATAAAGAGTTGCTTCTTATAGATGAGCAAAGAAAGTGGTTTGTTGAGATGGAATCTACTCCTGGTAAAGATCCTATGAACATTGTTGAAATGACAACAATGGATTTTGAATATTGCATAAACTTAATTAATAAAGCAGAGAAAGAATTTGAGAGGATATACTCCAATTTTCAAAGACATTATACTTTAGGTAAAATAGTATCAAACAGTATGACATGCTACAGAGAAATATTTCAATGGATGCGACAAGCTTCGTTGTTGTCTTATTTTAAAAAATAACCACAGCCACCCAGCCTTTAGCAACCATCACCTTGATCAGTCAGCAGCCATCATCATGGAGCCAAGACCCACCACCAGCAAAAAGACTATGACTCATTGAAGGCTCAGACAATCATTAGCATTTTTTAGCAAGAAAGTATTTTTTAATTAAGATATGTACTTTTTTTAAAAGACATAATGCTATTACATACTTAATATACTATAGTATAGCATAAGCATAACTTTTACAAATACTGGGAAACAAAAAAATTTGTGTGACTTACTTTATTGCAATATTTGCTTTATTTATTTATTTTTATTTTTTTATTTCTTTACAGACAGGATCTTGCTCTGATACCCAGTAGCTGACTGCAGCCTTGAATTCCTGGCTCAAGCGAAGCTCCCACTTCAGCCTCCTGAGCTGCTGGGATTTGCAATATCCACTTTGCAAATTGTTATGTTCAACCAAACCCATGACATCTCTGAGGTATGCCTGTATTACAGTAAGCTGAAAGAGACTTACATAACAACTTAAGTCCCTGGTTAAAATAAAATCACTTCCACTCAACCTTCACCAAAATATATTAGAGAGCAAGTCCTTTTTTTCCTTCTTGATAATTAGTTACTTACTTGAACACCAGCCATTTGTTTTAGAGAGAATTATATTCTTAAATGACTTCCGTAGAGCCAGGTACAAGGTAAGAAATGACTCATGGAGAAAACAACAATAACAACAATAAAAGAAACAAAAAACTTATCTAACTTAACCTATCTTGTAGGTAAGAGCATTTTATAATTTATGTTTAGGGCACAATATTTTAGCCATGTAAGTATTAAAAAGAATTCTTCCACAAACAAAAATCTTCCAAATTTGTAATTATATACTATTTGTGAAATTTCTTTTAAGTAGTCCATTTCATGGAGTTGAGTTTTTTTTCTGTTAATCAGTGTCATTTAAAATTATATTTAGCATTGATAAGAAACTGTGCCACTAAGTAAATCTCTTAATACTAAAAATATATTCTGTTTTAAGTTTTTTCATCTCTGTAATGGGGCTAACAATTAGGTCTGTCCCCATAGGATTGTTATAAGGATTAAATGTGTTAATTTACTTCTAGAAAAATGACTACTGTAAAGTATTTTCAGTATCTGTTAGTTATTATCTTCTCATGTATTTCATGTATTGAAACTTCAGTTCAGGAATATTTCAGTTAATCCACACAATAATCTTATTAGTAGGTACTATTATTATCTATATTTAGCACATTATACAACTTGTACATTTACAGACCTAAATTTAGAGATATAAACTAAAGATTAGAAGCTCAACTACACACAGGGTTATTAAATGGTAGAATCATTCTTTTACTACATTTTGTTTAGTCTTCATGTCCATTCATATCGCATCTCAAAGTATCTATAATTTTGTTGTCCAAAAGGAAAGATCTTACGGAAGAAAAAGTCAAGAATATTACCAAAAAAAAAAAAAAGATTTTGAAGAAACAAAATAATATTAGAAAGGTTACTTAATATGAGGATTAAGAAAATTTCACTGAATATGTCAAATAAAAAGTAATATACAATCATTAATGTATTTTGTGGAATACTTCACCAGATGCCAGATTTAAGGAATATCAGAAAAAATTTATTTGCCCAGTACTTATAAATAATGGGTCTGTGATACATAGTCTTAATTCCAACAGTTACAGAGTACTTATTCTGTATTATAAACATGTTTGAAAAGTTAATCGAGAAGACAAGGAGTAATAATTATGTCTTATCAGACTTAGTATATTTATAAAAGATTTAGACATACATTTATGGTGAAACATATATAGTTGTTTTATCTTCTTAATTAATAAAATTTTCCAATTATTATTTATTCATGAAGTTTATTTTCAGATCAAAATATCCAAGGCTGGATATGAATATTTGGATATGTTCTATATTGACTTAGAATGCAGATATGCAAAAACTTTTAATATCAAGAATTTCAAATAACAAAACTACTGAGAAATAACTTAAAACTTCTAAGTTTTACATTCTGTATATTAAATACGTCTTTATAGATTGGGCATTTTATGTTACATTTGAGTTAATACACTTTATTCCTTTAGAAGACACTTCAGTCCTTCCTCAATTTGATTCCAAGTGAGGTTTATGAAAATTTGAATTTTTTCTACTATTTTATTGATTTCTCCTAGTTTAATGTGATAAGAAGTTAAGAAAAAGTGCTGATTACACAGTATATATTACTTTAACCGTGCAAAGTACATTTGAATGCATTAAGTGTTCGACTATGTAATTAAATATGCTAACATAGTAATTGCCTATTCTAATTATGAAACATAATTAGTATAAGTGCATATAATTATGTGGTTACATGAAACATCCATGTGGTAAAAAATCTTACATTAACATTGAAGAAAAAACGGGGAATTAAATAGTAAAGTAAATCAAATTTAGAGGAAATATTCATGTCATTCACAGTAAACTTTGTAATTCTCTGTTGATTAGCAGTTGTTCGTTTGGAATAACTAAGATAATACTGTTGTTTTTAAAAGTTACGAATGAAAAAAAGAAAGGTCAAAATATCAGATTAAGTAATTTAGCACTTAAATGACTATCTGATCACCTAGAATAATTAATTCTTTAAAGATAAAAAAGTTCCCTAAAGTCAACAATGGTAACAGAACTTGCTACAAAACTGATTTCAGAGAGACTTAGGCAAAGCACTCTAAAATTAAAATAATTATCTTTGATAGTTACACAGATATAAATTATTTCTCCATATCTAAAGAGTAAATCAATTCATCTATTTATGTAGAAGTCTCTTTGAGAGACTATTATCATGCTTGCTTTTACATCTTTTATGTGTAACATGTTGTGACTTTTTTCAACTGCCCATGGTAGAAAATTGGTAGAAGCTGTTTCAAAATTCTCATTGAGGTAAAATAATAAAGACTATTGCACGTAGTGCCAATCACAAAATAATAATCAACTAATACAAATGTACATATTTATATAAATATATTGCATAATTGAATAATTTAATGAATTAATTAACTCATGATCGAGCTATCTATATTCATAAACCTTGTTTTAAAGCAAACTTTGAATTGTTTCTTAAGGAAAAAGTACAGGCTTATGTGAGATGCCCTTGTATTAAGTTGTCCTAAATGGCCTATTCAATGTTTTTAAGAAGATATCAACCCCAGTTCCTGGAAGTTATACAATATAACTCTGTCCTTCATGTCCAAATGTTGATACAAGAAGCCCTTGTCAGAAAAGTATAACCTTTTGATAAATTACGCTGAGCTTATCTGAATACTTATTGAGAATTGCCCAATGGAGATGCAGTTCATTGTGTTCTCTAGGTAGTCCACATTTAATCAAATCCTCTGCAAGCAGCATATTTAAACCATATCAGGTTAACCTGTCAAAGAATTGCCTTTATTGAACTGTTCTCTTGTTTTATGGCTCTGATATTGACCTTCATTTTGAGGTTATAAAAACTCTATCTCCAAATCAGGCAAATTTCCCATGTCAGTTTGCACATACTGACAATGCACTGGCAGTTCTAGGAGTGTATTGGGTCTAGGGGTCTAAAGAAAATGGAAGTAACAGTTGTTGATATTAAAGTACAGTTGATCCTTGAATAATGTACGGGTTGGGGCACATAGTCTTATACAGTCAAAAATCCTCACGTAACTTTTGACTCCAGAAAATCTTAAGTACTGATAGCCTACTATTGACCAGAAGCTTTACCAATAACATAAGTAAATTAACACATATTTTGTATATTATATTTATTATGTACTGTATTCTTACAATAAAGTAAGCTTAAGAAAAGAAAATGTTACTACAAAAAACATAGCATTGAGAAAAGATACTTACTCTTCATTAAGTAGAAGTGATCTTCATTCTCATCTTCATGCTGAGTAGTCTGAGGAGGAGAAGAAAGAGGCGGGCTTGGTTTGCTGTTTCAGGGCTAGCAGAAGGGAAGGGCCCGCACAGTTCAAACCTGCATTGTTCAAGGGTCAACTGCATGTTCTAGGTTTGGCAAATACCTACTGTGAATAGGAAGTCTTCTGAACATAAAAGAAGGGGCTTTGGTGGAAAGCAAATATTAATGTAAACAAAATGGGATCCTTGCTAGTTAAGAACTTGTAATTTAAGTAAGGGAACACAATGCATGGTAAACACATTTACAAAAAGTATCAAGACATGTTTAATTAAGGGACCTGCAAATCTTCCTGCTGGCTTTCCTTCCTTATAATTATTAAGGTTTTACGTGAAGTTATTTAGAAGTATTGATATCACTTTTTATATTTTCAACCTAATATTGTCATGAATTGCTCCTTCATTACCTGATCTATTTCATATTGGTGATCTTGTTTTTATTTAATACTGGGGTTCAGAAGTGATTCACTGAAAGCAAAAAGAATATGTGCATGGTATTTATTAGCAATTTAGTGTTTAACATTGCTATAGTTTGTCCTCTCAAAACCTCATGTTGAAATTTGATCCCAGTGTTGGAGGTGAGGGCCTATGCATTTGGGTAATTGTTGCTAATTTTGCAGTTTTTAAAATAACAGCAGGTAGCCAGATGATGTAATTGATATTATATCACAAATCGTTTTTATCATTCACTTAATCTTTAAGCATGACCTAACAGAGTGACATATATTGAACTTAGAACGGTAAATGCTACCTATTAATCTGCTTATTCTCTTTAAAGAAACTTGGCTCGTCTTATGCAAAATGCATAAATATGTTACTGAGAAATAATACATATCCAAAAATCATAGAAAATTCAACAAATTATGTATACTTAGCACAGTTCAGACAGTTCTAAGTATTTTGTATATTAGTGTATGATATGACACGAACAAGGGACGTTGACATGGCAGCACCTGAACATGACATCTGAACATCACAATCATGTGATAGATTCTATTTTTATCATTTAACTTTTACAGAAAAAAAAACTGAGTAAAAGGGAGGCAAAGTAATTTATTCAGTCCCACACTAGTAGTTAGAAGTGGTGGGATTATAACTAGACATGAAACCTGGACTATCTGAATCTAGGGTGCCTGAACTTAACTACAACATCACTTGGCTGTTGGACACTTTTACTAGAAGTTTATTTTGTAAATATACATATTTTACGTTAAGCAAATCCTTTTCCCCCCTTTTAGGATTATTTCAATTTCACATATTTCAGTTTAAGCCCACCTGCAGCAGTATGGTGACTTTGTTTTCTCTATGCATAGGGATTTGCTTTTTGCTTTTTTGTAATTAATCATTCAATAATGAGGTATAAACACACAAGTGCATTGTCCTATGTCAACTAGTTTATCTTTAACCCATAATTCATAATTTGTTCAGGCTTCTGTGATAATGACTCATTGAAATCAGACTAATTATGCATTTATCTTTATAAAATAGCTGCTGCCATCCATTAGTTTTTAAGGGGCCAAATTCCAGAGATTTGTACGGAAGATTAACTCTATTACTTGTGAATGTACATTGTTTCTTTCTTAGCAGTGTTTGGTAAAATTTTCTACTTATATTTTTCACTGATGCTTCTAAATTTTTCCTTAGAAGGAAGGTTTAACTATGTCGAGTAATTCTTACCTTCAAATATATTCTACTAAGAAGATATTGTTACCATTCAAAATACATATATTCTCAAATAGTAGAAAACTTAAAATGCAATGCTAACAAGAGATTCTTACATTCTTACCTTTTTCAACATTGTCTTTCCTTTTTCGATTCTATCATCAGCTTTTCCTTAAGTGCCATGATGAAACATGTGGGTTAACACAGACATACGTCATTATAGAGAGTAAAAAATATGCAAAAGATACCAAAAACAAAGAATTTTCATCAATGTAACATGAAAGCATGGGATCCTTGTAAATACTTGTGACTGAGAATTTAAATTGTGCAAAATTTTCTTCCAATTTATCATGTTTGTGGGAAAATAAAGACTGCCACTTTTGCCCTGGAATATTTCCCCAGGACTTTTATGGGTCTTTTGATAGCATTCATAATAATCAGGCTGTTAAAGAGGATAAGACATTTGCTCATGACCTTTCTATAGTGAATTAAAAGGAAACGGTGGGTTTCTGTTGTCCCTACCAATCTTTGTTGCTCTGAAATTCATAGAATCTTTATCAGACTGCTCTGGAGTTACAATCTAACCATGACAGCAGGATATAAATATATTCAGTGTTTCAATGTCCAAAATTACTGAAAAAAATTATTGCTCACTACATACACACGTAGATAGAAAGACATACACAAACGTGTGCACACATACACAGGCTGCTATAACAAATAAAAATACCATAGATTATGGCTTAAAAAACAAACAATTATTTTTCATAGTTCCACAGAGGATGGGAAGTCCAAGATCAAGGTGGGCAGCCAATTTGTTGACTGATAGGGCTGGCTTCCTGGTTTAGAGGTCTTTTCCTCACTGTGACCTCACATGACAGAGTGGCAAGGAGCTTTGTGGGATCTCTTTTATATGGGTACTATTCCCATTCCTGAAGTCTTCATCCTCTTGACCTAATTATATTCCAAGGCCTCCTATAACCATCATCTTGGGGGTTAGGATTTCAACATATGAATTTGGGGGGACGCAAACATTCAGTACATAGCAGTGGTAGTCACAGAAGCACTTTTTCCATATGGTAAAGAGTTCGCTTATTTTTGAAACCAATTAAATGATAGTATATTATTTATTTCAATCTCTAAGATATTAATAGGCATGTGATATCTATCATTCTATTTGGAAAAATTACAAAATTATTTTTTTTAATTTTCTCTTTCATATATATATATATTTTTTAATTTCTCTTTTAAAATTTGACATGGAACAAAATGTATACCTGAAGATTAATCATATATCAGTGGAGACAAAAGTATTGTGATAAATTCTGTTATAGAGAGCAAATAGCTGGTTTCCAGTGGCCACACACTTAGTGATTCTATTTCTGATCATTTTTATGGTTACTTTTGATTAAATTTTGGCTGTATAATAAAATATCAATTATAAAATCATCTGGTTTTGTTAGCATTTATTCTTTAACAGATGAGGGGTAAAAAATAGATTGTCCTTCCAATTTTTCTAACTAAGTGCTGCAAATCTGTGTTGAGAAGAATTCTGAGGCTGTATAGAAATGTTAAAATGGAAAACATGCCATGATATAAAAAATTAACAAAGCAGTGAATAGTGAAAGCAAATGCTTGGTATTTTTTGATCTTGTAATAAGGCGTAGTTCTCTCTTCAAACACTTACCTTATATATCTCACTTTTTGTTTCTATCCATATGGTAACCTGATCTAAAATGTTGTAAGCCTTATGGATATGTATTGTTCTAAGAATTCAGAAATTTTAACAGAGTCAATGCTCATAACAACTATGCTTACAATATGTACAATAACAGTACTGTTATTTCATTTATCTTACAAATGAAGAAACTGGGTGTAAATGCCTAAATAAATCACCAGTGTTTTCATCTTTGCCTCATGTTCTGTTTAATAGTAAACAAAGATGACTACCTATGGTCAACGTACCTACTGAGCCAGGATTTAAACCCAGATGTTTGCCTATGTAACTTTACTACTTTCTACTGATGCTAGTGTAAAATCACAATGCTTTGTTACAAATATAAAAACAAGCTATTTGTGCTGAATTTGCATACTCATTTTAACAATCAGAATGTTTTCATATTCTGGATTTTATTCATGACCCAAGACTGATAATTTTTCCATCACTCTCTTCTGCCATCTGCAGCATGGGCCCTTTTCCTTGGGTGTGCTCCCCTCATGCTTTCAAGATAACTATAGCAGCTCCAGGACACAAATTCACATGGCAATATTCAGAGGCAAAATTAACCTTTCTTACTTTTTTGATATTGAAAAATCCATTTCATAGAAGACTTCTTACCAGACTTCCCCTAATATGTCATTGGCCAGAATTGCCTCGCATGCTCATGCCTACACTGATACTTAGGGAGGGATATGGGTGATTTCAGAACATCCTTATACACTCTCTGCTAATTGGGACTGAGAACATCTTCTGCTAAGTCATGGCTATGCAGAAGACTGCAGGTATATAAATAAAACTGAAGTTCTCTTAAAAAGGAAATCATCTCAAGAATGGAAGTTACTACGTATAGCAGAGCAGGATCAAAGACAGCCTGAGGCCCTACAACAATGTAAACTACCAAACAAGCCCTGCACTTCTCATCAAAGAATAAGCTTACATGTAGGAATAAACTGCCGAGTGCTTAACCATTATATCCCTTGTTATTCACAGCCTTAATCAATACATACGTGATAAGATAGCATACATACTATGTTAGTTTAATTGAAGGCTCACAACAATTTCACAATAAAATTTTATAAAAGCAAAATGCAGTTCTTAGTAATCTTAAATCATTACCAGAATGAAAATGTTTGAAAATGCAGAATATCTATTATTCTCAATTAATAGGAACTTTTCACTGTGGTATAGAATTGGGAATTTTCAGTTTTAATAACCATTTAAATGAATATTAATTAAGATTTCCTCTGGGGTAATACAGTTCTAAAATACACTGAACCATTTCGACATACATATTTATGACTAATTTAAATATTATTCACTTTTCTGTGCCTTTTACTGCTGATGATTTATATTTCAGATTAGTTTATCAAGTCATTTTTCAATATGTAAACCCCACTTTATAAAAACCTTACCCCAATTTATTGAATAAAACCAAACTTATTCTTTATATTTCTGTTTGAAACAACATATTTTTACACTCTAAAATTGCTAAAAATAAATCCTCACCATATCTACTACAGGGGTAGAGAGCAATTTTTTGTCATTTTAATTAAATTTTCACTGTTTTATCTTAGGCTGGTGAAAGAGAAGTTAGTTAATAAACTGAATGTGATGAAACATAAATTTCATTACTTTTATTCTTTTCAAATGAATTCTATATTCAGATAGTAAAGCTGGACTTAATATTCTTAATATTATAATTGATCTTTTTTTGTACTTAGTAGTAATATTTTTTAGTGAATATACTATCACTATTAATATTTTCTTTGCTTAAAAATAGCATTTTTCATTGGTACATAAGGATAATGTTTCACTGAATATCCACTATCCTGATGTGTAGCTGTGACAGGATACACACTATTAATATTAGAAGGCACTTTGAAAAAAATGAAGAAATAATTAATAATTCATATTTGCCTGTTACCTGTAATAAATTAATAGGAAGTGGGAGGTTTATATATCTCTCAAGTCTTATAAGGAAGAAGTCATCTTGGTTCATATTCCCTACGGTCAAAGATTCACAACACTTGCAAATAACATTAACTTTTTAATAACAATAATTCTGTAACATATAAGCTTTAAAGTAAAAACTCATTACAAACCTTCAGTGAAAAAGCTATTAATAAAATACAAACATACTTCTCATTACCTTTTGCCAATTAGCAAATGCTTTTCCTAGAGGTCATATTCTTATAAAATATTAAATAATGAGTAATGTACTATAATGTACTAAATTCCATGAATAACTCTTCTGATAAGTATATCTTTAAAACATAGGTAATTTTTTAATGCTTAAAAGTGCATCCTTTAATTGCAAAAAATCAAAGATTCTAGAGAGCAATAACAAAATATAAATGAAAAACCTTGTGTGGTTAAGTAGTTCCAAAGTCAGCTTTCAACATGAAGATATATTTCAAAACTTAATGAAATAAATTTGACCTTAATTTTAATGATTACACAAGATGAAAGAAGAAGGAAATAAAGCATAGTGCCCACCCAATATAGAAAGTATAATATTGTAATATACATAAAGCTAAGATCCCCAGATATTATACTTCACTGCAAGGTTGAACAAGAAATAAACTTGCAAAGCAAAAATTAGCAGTAAATACAACTTCCTATTTTGACCTAGACATGGAGTAAATGCAGAAAAAAAAAAAGAAATCTTGATCGAAAATACAGAGCCCCAGGGCAGCAGTTATGTGGAGTCATGGCGTAAATATAAAGTATTTATATGATTCTAAAACACATGGATAATTTCATTTAAAATAGTCTTCTATTGATGTTAATTGCATACAACCAATCAAAGACCATGGAATCAATTTCAGAAGGAAAACAATTTCACATTGACCTTAAATAATCATTATAGAACATTATAGACAAAGTTCGAAGAGCATTTCCTTCCCCCTATTAGGACCCCTAATTCCCATCCCCAACTACATTTCAAGCATGC